>JAOEHY010026967.1:0-25644 GCA_025447955.1 Psilopsiagon aurifrons | reverse complement strand
GGAAGAAGGGAATCTGTTTATGAAACAGATTTTCATCTCTCACATACATTCATTCTAATACCAAGTCACTGTTTAGTCAATCCTATTGCAAGAAAGGCCTCAGAAAAATATCACAACATAGTCACCATCTCTTTGAATCAAAGTTCAATTTTCTCTAACACCATAACAAATATATTTCTGTAATCTGTATCTATAGCTTGCTCTTGTGGAAGTATCAACAAAATTCAGAGTGATATACTTATCTATAATATATAAAAGAATCACATCACTGCTATAAGCTGTAGCATAGCAATATAGTGGCAGAGCATGAGACAGTAATCAAAGTCCTGAAAAATACACCATTGTCAGCACTGTACACTGGTACCAGTGTATTACAGCGCCTTGGTTTAAAATAAATCAACCTAAGTGTCTGCTTTGGTAAGCACTTCGAATTCACTGTACATCAGCATTAGGGGGGGTAATGCACAAAGAAACAAATCAGGAAATGGGACTTGTAAATAACAATTCAATTAGCAGATTTATATTACTCATTTCCTAATAAACTTTCTACACACACCTACGTGCAACCCCTCCTACAGCCTTCCCCGCTTCATTTGCATATCCGTGCAGGCCTGCTCTTTTTTCTCTTGAGCCCCTTTGCCCTTTCAATCATGAAGTATATTACTCCACCGTCAGAGCAAAGCAGTTTCTAACAACAGGGAGCCCAGCTGGGATAGGAAGAGGGCAGCAGGCTCAGCCATTAACATAATAATCCAACTGTGTTCCCCCAGGCCCTTAGGGCAGACAGCATATTAGGTAGGCCTCCTGCGCCAGCCGGGTGGAAGCCGCCAGATCACCTGCCCATCAACCTGTGGCAGCCGCCCCTTCCTCTCTGCACCAGCTCCCCCCAAAGCCCGGTGCCCAATTACCCCCACAAAAGGCACGCATCCATTTTACCACGTCTGTTTAATGCACCTGCTGCATGTCCTTATTTACGATTCGGAGGTGCCTTACCGCGTCGTTTCCAGCAGACTCATGCCTTGCCTTTTAACTTCTGGGAAGATCGAGATTTTTAACAAGGCCTACTGCTGCTGCCAGCAGGAACCAGCCCTTGAAACCAAATTTCACATTCAAAGTGCTGGTCTCCAGATGCAACTTTCAGCCCTACCTATCCCTGAAAGAAAGAGAAGGAAAACCCCAAAATGGCAGAAACGCAGATGCATGCCTTTGTTATTTCTGTGCTGTGCCATCCAAGGGAACCAGTTCAGGGTTGGCTTGCTTATTCTTTCTGGGGTTTGCAGCACTGGAGTATTTTCAGCAGCAAAGCTGTTTCACAATCTTTTGGACAAGGCCTGCCAGCACGCAGGACATGGCAACTGATTAAGGAAGAGAGCTGCTGACAAGGCTTCAGCTGTACAAACACACACACAAGACATTCCCATGAATCGCCCTACACAATGCTGATTTCAGATGAAGGACCCATGAAACCATCCAGTTTAAAGAAGGCCTATAATTTTCGTACTCTTCCCAACTAACATTTCTTAGTACCTAAGATTTTTTCCCACATTTCAAACACTTTGGGTAGCAAACTACAGTTCAGAATACTAATATGCATGTTCCCCTATACTCAGCCCTTTAAAAAAAAACCCCAAAAGCTTACATATATGATGCAGTGTATTTCAATGCAGTTCTCTTACACTCTTTACAGTATGTATGCTGCTTGTACAGAGCACAAGCTCAGGTACTGAACCAGAAAGAAGAATAATAAACACACTTGCCAGTAAAAGATACTATTATTTTCATATTGTATAAGACAATCTCAAAGACTACTAGGAAAAAAAGCCTTTGGTTCTGACATAACTTTTAATTTCATTTGAAAATACATATTCTGCAATTCTCCTTAACAATGAAAGGCAAAACAGAAATGCAATACTGTCTCATTAAAACAATGTTCTGCAGACTATGCAAAGCCAGATTTACTTGATCACTTTTGAAGCAAAATTTCCCTAACCTCATTAATTTTCATTTATCTATCCCTCTCAAAGAAGGAAATATTCAGAAGCAATTTCATATTTTATTTTAAATGCTTGGGTGTTACATTATCAGTACCCAGAAGTGTAATGCATAGTAATCTATGTCACAACAGTGTGTCAGAGAAAGACTGAGTAAATAATGCAACCTATATAATTTAAACATTTTAGGAAGCAACCATTATGCAAGTTCTGCTTACGATTCCTTGACTACATAGTGGTAACAAAAACTATACATCATGAAAATCATGACCCACTTAACACACATTTGCTTACAAGTAATTCATTTTCACAGCACAGTGTCATGATAACCTGTCAGCAGCATGCCCCTCTGAACTGGGAAGAGGGGTGCAGTTAAAATAGCTCTTTACATGGAATTTATTCTAGGTCACAAGGTCACCAATAAAACAGCAGAATAACCTAGGGGTCTGCAAAATATTTTAATACAGTCAAGAGTCTTCTTACACAAGCACACACTCATATCTACTATGACTTGATTTAGACTTTTAGGACCTGCAATTTAGAGAGGAAGAGCTTTGACAACTTTCTTATGATCCTTCCAACCATCTCCTTTGCCTCACAAACCAAATACCGTCACACTGGTGACATAAAACTGAATAATACTTGGAACATTAACTACACCTTTTCTCCCTCAGCCCCTCTAAATATAAATTATTTGTTATCCATAGTCCAAGAAAAGGAGAAAATACTTTAAATTACAAGAGATTAGTTTAAAAATCCCTTGAACACTTGTAGATTTCTAGAGGTTTTGTTCCAATTCATTTCCTTCCTTCTCCAAATTACAGGTCAAAAACTCCACAGACTGAAGTAAAGACAAGTTGTACCAGACATGCTGGAAAATAAGAAATTCAACGGTAAGAATTCTCAACCAAGAATTTGAGTATAATTAAGTCATCAAGTAGTTTTTGCCTGTTGCTGGTGAATGCTTTGTGCTTACAGACATGTTACCAGAGGATGACAACAGAAAACTGCAATGTTAGTTACATTCAGAATTTTTCTTATGAATTCAAATGTTGTGAATAGAACACGTGAACAGAAATAAACTTCTGAATGGAAATACAGGTTTTTCTAATTATTTCATGGCATCATCTTTAGATCAGATTCATACCTCAATTAAGTCAATAGGAGATTTTTAGACTTGACTTTATACAGCCCAAGGTCAGAACATTGCAATGGCTCAGATAAATAAAAGCAAAGCTGTGGCTTAAGCCTCTGATATGGGAAGTGCCTGGATTGCGATACGCTGTTTAAAACAGTGAACAATCCTGAAATTACTAAATATAAAAGTTGCAATATGGAGAAAAACACACACTTATTAAAATATCTTTCATATGACAATACCACTATAAAAAAAAAAAAAATCACCATATTGCCTGGAACTAACAAACTATTAGGTCCATGCTGATGATTTCTTTTAATTTCCTTCATAATTTATCCTTTAATTCAACCATCTTTCTTTTTTCTTTTGCATTGACTACAATCCTTGCTCTTTGATAGCTAACACAGTTCCTACGGTTTCATTCTTAAATACCAAAGTGGAGTACATTAGTGCAATAGACAACTGTTTTCTTCCATACATAGCTGCGCCAGCAGAACAAATACAACTCTCTAACCCCTAGATGTCCACCATCCTAACTAGAGAACACTCCTCCCACAGATTTGTAGGGAGCAGTCCCTCTAGTTCCTGTATGTTTTTTCCTGTAAAAGAACTATTCCAAATTCATAAAGACCTTTGTAATAGAAGTACCCAGAATGAAGCAGTATTCATTAATATGCAATATAAGATCTTAACATACTCAAACTTATTCAGCTTGCCGCAGTGGGTTTACCTCAGCTAGATGCCAGGATCCCACCAAAGCCACTGTAACATTCCTCCTCCTCAGGTGAACAAGGGAGAACAAAATATAATTAAAAGCTCATGGGTCAAGATAAGGACAGGGAGAGATCACTCAGCAGTTACCACCACAGGATGGTTTTCAGCAGTATGTGGCTCCCAACCAGTCACAGTAATGCTCCTATGCCTGGCACATGAATGGCATCAAATGATCCAAAATCCAGAGTGCCAATATCCAAATGAAGACAGCAATTTCCTCCTGTTTTCCAGCCTGTAAAACACTCCTCCACGGCTCCCCCTTCCCTTGCATTTCTAAGAAGCACAATACCTGTCTCCGTCCTATGAAAATTTTAACATGGTTTATAAGATTATCAGCACACCTGTTAAGAGCCATAGGGCCTGAATGGTTAAATAACCCTGCATCACCAGAATACTTTGACCACACATTTGTTTAGATTTTGGTTTTTTTTTAAACACTGCTTTCGGTGTAGAAAAAGACTGATGAGGTATGCAACTGAACGGGAGTGGGGACAACAGAGTAGCAGTCATGGCCATTTTAGAAGATTCAGGCAGTAGGCACACCTATGTCAATAGTGAAAATGCAAAACCACAATATGCTTTCAGGCAGAACAGTTTTTGGGGTTCCCTGTGCAAAGAAAATGTTTTTAAGAGAGACTGTCAAGAGTGAAACAGATAAATCATTTCAGTCCGTTAAATCACTCCAGAGGTCTTTTCCTCACTCACTGCTCACTCAAAACCATCTTTTAGAACTGTTGAACACATGTAATACAGGCAATAAACTGCAAACACATCCAGTGTGATCAGAAACTTGCACCCTCCCATTCAAACATATGCATGCAGTATTTACCACACATTAATGTTAAATGACATTAAAGAAAGTGAGCTTTTTAGCAGTCATAAAAGACAGGTACCTCTGATAACTAAAGCTTATTATTCAAAAGTGAAGAAAAATTGTTCTGAGTATTCAGTTCAACCACAGCAGACAATGTCATCATTTAGAAAAATATACATTGCACTCACAACCTTGGTATTTTCATCTGGAGGATAGGAAAAAAAACAAAAAAAAAGCAAGGAAGGCTTTTCTTTCTCTCCACAAGTCACTCACTCCAAAATCACTACAAAAATTCAGAGACAGCACTTACAATTTTAGTTATTTCAGAGTATAAAACAAACAAGTGAAGATCAATAAAAAATATTAATTAGCATTTCATTAGAAATATCAATATGGAAAAAAGCGGTGATGTGCAGACATCCTGCCTCTGGGATTAAATTCTAATTCATTTTAGATTAGGAAGCAATGAACTAAAATCACTGTCCTGAGAAGTTAACTATTCTTATTGACACAGGTCTGGATAGGAATAACACCAGCCCTGAGGATGGCCGAGTAAACAGAAAGAAATGGTGCTAACTTCTGACATTAACAAATGGCCATGATAAAAAGAATCTGGATGGGTTACATAAATTTGCTACTATGAGAGTACTGCCTTTTTCTCTTTTTAACTGACATGTACTTATGTAACAGTACCAAAGAGAAGAAATAAGTTATTACAGACAGGACTGTACTGGAAAGAAAATTTAACCAACAAAAGGGTTAATTAGGGATACAAATTTTCTCAGACTGTTAATAATGGGAATGACACATAGTATGTGCCCATAAGTAATTCTCAGGTAACTTTGATCTTCTGCCCCAAGCGGCTACTGTTGCCTACCATACCAGGGCCTCTGGGACTCTCTCAGAACCAGACATCTGGCTACTTTGTTGTTTTAGACTAATCTCATCCCAGGAGAGCTCATGAAATGACACCAGGCAAGGAGGGTCCTGGCAAGGGAAAAAACATTACAGTATCAGCAGATTTCTGAGTGGACTACAGCATCAAAATTGTCTTCAAATTTCTATAGGGATCCTGTGGCTTTTCTGCTCTCCAGCTCTGCTTTCTGAATGCACATGATCCTGTTTTAAGGAACTGTTAATCTCTTTGGAGAAGCTAATGAATGATAATCCAGGAAAGCCTGTGACAAAGGCAAACAGAACTAAGAAAACAGCAAGGAATGGGTGGATTTAATGAAGATTTTATTGAAAGGTCAACACACTCCATGATCAAACAGTGTTTTTAAAAGCCTACAAAAAACCCCGACTCCAACATCCAAACACTCTATTTTTGACTAATTCATGGGGTTTAGCTGCCAGCAGTGTTATCCCTGAAGTATGACCCTCTGACGACTGCAACAGATTCAGCCAAGTGCTCCGGGCTTAGAAACAGGGCAATTCACAATGCATGGAGCCCACAGGGGTAAGATGGGCTGCAAACACGGAGAAAGGAAGGTTTAATTCTAAGGCCAGACTCTCTTACCATCTAAACAGCCTATCTGAGGTTTGTCACAGATTCCAGCCCATCAGATTCCTATCCTCCCCAAACCTCTATAGGTTATATCAGATGTCACACTGGCAACTGAACAAGAACTGTTACAGAAGGCCCTTTTCCTGTATATGGATGCTCCTGCGTCATTCCTGCAGCAGTACTCCTATATCCTAGGTGTTCTCAATGCACAGTTACTGCCTGCAATTGGTAACAGAAAGAACCAGGACACTTCGACTTGGAAGAAATAAAAATCATGTGTATTTTTCTGAGGGCAGTAAGCACACCCATACTATGAACATTTTCTCAGCCATATACTTCCAAGTAGCATTGGTTTTAAAACCCAGAGATGGCACACAATAGCAGTAAGGAAGAGATCAGTTCTGTGGGGCTGTCCTTTTTGTTTCAAATTAACCACCACACCTTTTCTTCCCTTCTATTGGCAAGCGCAACTTGAAAAGAATGGATGCTAAATACATTCAGATTCTAATCCTTTTCTAAGGGCAGGCCTGTATGATTTAACTTTCCCTCATTTCCCTCATCCCTCAGCGTACTTCAGAGATTCAGAAAGATGCTATGCAACTTTTTTCTGAGTATGAATCAAGAAAATTCTCCTTGCTTTCTCACCAAGCAGGTATGTTGTTAGAATGAATGGGTGTTAGCCCAAATATATTTTCAAATACCAGCAGCACCAGGACAACATAAACTGCTTTGGATGCTCTCTTTATATAACACATGCTCAACAAATATTTCTCTTGAAAGCTTTGCTATAATAGCAACTTGTTACAGTTTAATTAATGACTTCTGTGACTATTGCAGCTTGTAAGCAGAAATGCAACTTTACACAACGGAATCAAAAAAGTCATAAGACATTCCACACTAAAAACTCACATTTATTCATTAATACATCATATACCGCAGAACAATACAGAGTGCAGTGTAACAAGAAAAGCATTACAAGGTAGAACAAGTCAAACTAATATGTTTAAAAAATGGCACAATTGTTTCAGCAGAGATCACATTAATACAACTAACACCAGAAAGTTAAGTAAAAAGTAGGCAGAATTTTAATTTTGGTATTTTATGCACTGTTCAAGCTGAACTATACACCCTCTGTTGTCATTTGCTATAGAATTTGAATGGTGCATCCCATACACTTACATTTCTCCCTACTCCTTTTAAATCAACAAAAAGGAAATACTCCACATATGAACATGTAAGATGTACTTTACAAAATACACAGAAAATAAGCAGTTAATAAAGCAAACAAACCCCACACTAATTCTACATATTAAAGATAGAAATATACATAGGATATAGATATAGGTTCTAACAAGCATTTCTTACCTTGTCTGAAAGCACATTTTTGTATGAGTGTCTTAAATATGACAGTTACAGCTTACATATACATATTACAGACTTATTTTCAAAGCCATATGCCATCACCAGGACTCCAACACCAAATAAGCAAACGCATCAGAACATAAATACTCTTCTGTTTACTCTAAGTATTGATTTATGTTCTACGGGTATCCAAACACTGGTAACTAACACCGCCTTGCACTGTCTATTATGAAATTACAGCTATTCAGTGAGGTTTTCTAACAGTAAATAAAACTCCCCACAGCCATTCTCCAAAACTTTAACAGTTGGAAGCACTGCAACATGAAAGGAATGCCAACAAAGGTAAATCAAATACGAAAACAAACTCCAGAGAAAAAAAGTCTTCAAATAAAATCCATGTTAACACTTCTCATAATTTGGAAATGGAATGGAGCAGCTCCCATTTATCTGTCTTTACAGCAGAAGGGAGAGGAAAAGCCATTTCAGACATTAGTAACAACACCTTGAACAACATCTGGAACTCCTCCAAGAACCTAGTCTATACCCAAAAGAGTTAATGAACAGTATTTTAAATGACAAACAGTTCAAGCATTGATCTCACTGCAGAACCATTAATTCTGCCCATGAACTAAACTCTAACTAGGACTCCCAATTTCAACATATATATAGAAAGGTTGTATATATAAGCCTTGTACAGAATATATATACATCTTTTATACTACAAGATGCATATTACATCTTTCTTCTTTCCTAATCTAGGGCACTTAACAGTATAGCTCTCTAGTTCACTGCTGACTATATGTATAATAAGCAGTTCTTCATGATTTAGATATTTTATTTCTTTATATATAAACAAACCTAGGAGAAAACATCTATAAGCTACTTTGATTAAATTCTCCCAGGTCTGGAAGCTGCCTTTACCTCCAATGAAAGCCAGAGGAAATAGGCTTCTAAATGCACACAGAAAAGCTCTACATTTCCTCTACAGAGCAAAGCTCTGTTTCTTATCTTGCAATTAAATAGCTCGTCAGCTAATGAAAGTACTTTATAAACCTCAAATAATCTGCATAAGGAGATAGCAGAGGGAAAGCTTAGTGATGTTTCCCAATGAACACACTTCCTAAAGAAAGATAAGTATGATACTCTAACTTCAAGATAATGACATACACTTAAACTCACATTTAATGCTCCGTGTTTAGAATAATTTACAGCACAAACAATACTGATACTTGTCTTCACTCTTCTATTGTAAGTTTACAGGCACAGTTTCATTTATTTGTAACAAAGGCTATCTTCAAAAGACACTAATTAACATGAAAATACAGTGGACAAAAATGCAGTACTACACTTATTTATGTACCTACTTAGCATTTTATATCAACTACACACTTTAGCGTAAGGACACCAGCTAGGACCAATTACTGCTTCTAGAGTCCATCTACTACTAATTGTATAGACCAAATTTTCATTTGTGACTCTCACCTACACTTACCCACTCCATTGCTTTGATTTCAACAGGAAAATGTCTGATTTATACTAGGATAAAGAAGAAGAATCATGCCCATGTTCCCAGGTACCCTCACCAGCAGCACAGGTTTTCTTTTACTGGTAGCAGCTGGCATGTGCTAATTAGAAGAAAAACAAAAATCAACTATTTCTAAAAACAACTAAGAAGAAAGAGAGCTCAGAATAGTCTCAGTCTATTACAATATGCTGTACAGGAGTAAATAACCTGACAAAATGAAATTTTCCATTGCCTTGCATCACACAATTTAGAAGGAAGATAAAGCCTGAAAGACAGGTAATCTCCTTAAAATCTGTTGCATGGCAGATCTGCATTAGATTGCAAAAAATTTTTAAGAGTGAGAAAAGACACTCTTGCCTCTCACTACTCACAAAACCAAACAAAAACCACACAACTACTGATAAAGAAACCATGAACACAACCTGCTGGAAGTACTGCTAAATGAGCCATCTACTTCACAAGATACTGATAAGTTAGTATAACAAGTGATTCACCTAAAATAATGTCATGCAATTCAGAAACACTGACTGCTACTAAGACCAGGCAGCCTAGGAAACATTAACATTACTGCAGATTTCAACATGGTTTTGTATTAGTAAGGAAGATGACAACATGCTGGAACTGGCCGATCACTTGAAAGAGGAGGGAAATTAAAATCAGTGTGATCACTTACAGACATGACAGGATGCTTACACAATGGGCACAGTGACTTACATTATGCACAAATATCAGAGAGGGGAATAATTAGGACAGTGGTAAGCACAACTATACTGATAAGACAATGAGAAAGACATTTTACACATCCTAAAGACAAAAATGCATGTCTCTGTTCACAACTTAGAGAGCTTAGCTTAGAGGCTACTGTTCTGAATCTATGTACATCTAAAACCAGACAAAACTGTTACCTATAAAACTGAACTCATTTCAATGTAATACTCTAAAGAGAAAAGAAAATGCAAAGGAATCAACTAAAAGAAATTTAGGTTACAAGGTAGGTATTTTCTTGTTATCTGGAGAAGATGACTACTTTTGAGTTTTATCTTCTGGGTGTATCAGGAAGGTTCAAAAAACCAAATGTAGCAATACAGGCATTTGTTACTCAAGGGATCATGACAGCAGACCTGTTTTGAAGCAGAGATGCCCCAGAATGACTCATTTTCAGAAGGGATTTGAGGACAGCACTTTACAACACTGCATATTTTTCTGGGTATTCCATACTTACAAATAGCATCTACTGTTCCGAGTTTCTCAGATCATATATTGCAGAGTATCTAACCATGCAGAAGTCATCAGCATGGAAGGTACGAACAGCAAAACCATCCTAATATCAATAGGTCAGAGATCTTTGTGACTGTGCTTAGAAAAAGAAGTCCCTCACACCTGTACAATAGAGATACACTGCTGGTTGCTTATAAGGAAGGCCATTGGCTAAATTATTAAAATATACACCTTGAAGAACATAACCTATACAGAAAGACTCACTCAATACAGATATTCTAGACCATCTGGATAATGAAAGTACAACAAGTATTTCTGGAATTACACATATGACATTAACATTACAGAAAAAATGTTGCAGGATATATTTTCTAAATTGCATGATCACATGCCATTTTAAATCAGAAGCATAAAATACATCCATATATCAGAACTGAAATTCTATGTCCAACTTTAATGTTGTCACTTCTTGAATTACAGGCAACCTATCACAGGTTAAAAATCACGGGATTTTTAAGAAATCACATATATGGAATACATGAAAAGTTTCCCTAAAAACACACTGATTTTGAAACAGAGAGCTTTAAGTAGAATAAAACCTGATAGCCACTACCAGAGCTGACTTCCTCTACTTCCAGTTATAAAACCTTCTTACTGTAGAATTAGTTTTTATTTTTATATTTTCTAAGAAATCAAAGTATCACTTGCCAAAAATACGTCTGTACTTGTTATTTGTAGTTGTAATTCAGACAACAAAAGCACCTTTTAACAAATACCTCTTCTTAAAGTAGGTGGAAGAATCTAAAAAAATAAAACACCAAAACCTTAAATCTTACCTAGAAGTCATAGGAAAACAGGACTAAATAGACTCCTCCAAATAAAACCACAACAGCTGGAACTTTCCCATAAATGTAATAACCTTCATGACAGTGAAAGCACACACATGAAGGGATTAATTTTTGCCAATGGTTGTTTAGAACGCTACTTTTAAATGCAGCACATCACTAGCAAATTTCAACACTTCTATAAGCAAGCAGACTGAGCACTGTAAACTCTGTTAACAAGCGAGTGCTGTTATTGGCAGGGATATTAGCAAAACCATTCCCAAGATGCAGGCACAGAGTTCAAACTTTACTATCAAGTCTACTTCTACTGCTCATTGATACTACTGCAATGCATGCATGCACACATGCAAAATTGAGCAAAATGTAAAAGTCTGTTGAATAAACAGACATATGAACATCCATTTCCACTGACAGGATAATAGTCTGGGTCACTAAAAACCTCAGTTCTACTTATGCTTTTCCACTCCTGTTTCACTTCAACACCTACTCTTTCTGGTTTACATGAAATTTTAACAAATAAGGACAGAGACACCATATCACTGCATGAAGATGTGCTTTGATTAATTCATTAGGGACTGAAAATCATTCAGGTTTACTAAACTGCATTTCTATAGGAATATTGTTATCAACTACAGAAAGTACTGCCTCTATGCTATGACAGAGACTGACAGAGCTGAAAAAATAGGAATTTTTCTAAAAGTTTTCATCATTACCAAAAATAATTTATTTTAATCTGAAAAAGGTGGAAATAAAGCCACAATAGACAGCAATTACAATGATTCTGAACTTCAGTATCCAGATGAGAGGCTGTAAACACCCCATCGATAATGTAAAAACCTCAGTGAATGTTTCATTCCCCACTATAATGTCTAAGAAATAACTTTTCAGACTCCATTATGTCCACCATGAACTTGATCTTTCACCTCTAGTGAAAATCCTCTTATAACTATAATTCTAAAGTTAATGATGAGAGATTTCATTTGCTTTCCAAGCACAGATAGAGCCTTTTTGAAATACACTCTCACTGCCATGACCTTGGTCTATGACTTAAGAGTTCACCACATGTAATAATTTACTTTGCCCCATGGGGCTCATTGAGATTTCCTTTTAAGAGGTTTTGAGTATGCAGTTGGAGCTGAATCACTCACACAGTATGCATCAAAGTATATATCCCCATATACATTACAGACATTTTGCAATAATATCAACAAACAAAATTAATATGGATCATTACAAAAATACAACAACAAAAAGGTATAGCTAAGCAAAGTCATCCACACACTAGAAATTCAGCATTTTTGGACTCTTGCTGCAATAATGCACAATACCTGCTAGAACAAGAAGGTTCAAAATTTCATGGAAGTAGTACATACATATAAATTGGCAAACTAATTTGGAGAAATACACTGTTGCTCTGGACTTACCAGCTCAAATATAATGAATTTCAAGCACAGTAATATTCTCATTAGTTTATGTGCCATATCATTATGAGAATTACTGCATTAGACTACCTGCTAGTCTAGGACTACTGACTTCTTTGCTGATCAGCAGTGTATTAGTTTCTTTGTTTGCTCATGTATTTCTTACTAAACATTCCTTTATTGTTAAAAATAAGTAGATGAAGTCTGAAATACTGTATCTACCTCAATATAACGGACATTTTTTTTTCCCCTGAATCTTGGGGAAAACTGCTTCAGAAACATTTACCTTAAATTCAAGCACTGGCTTGCAGCCCTAGTCAAAAAGTACATAGCTACTGCCTCACAATGTTTAAGTGCACATCAGTGAAAGATAACATGCCACTAAGTGCAACTGTGGTTCCTACCAGTTCCCACTTTGTCACTGCTTCACACTGTCTCAGTGGTGAGGCTGTTGGTGCTAACTCCCTAGGGATGCATACGAGGGCCTGAGGCAGGGCAAGATTCAGAGGCAGACAGCATTGACCTTGAGAGGTCAGACTGAGGGTGGTGAGGGGACCCAAAATGCCACAGAAGCAATGGTTTGGAAACACAGCCTGCAGTGGGGATGTATATGATGAGGTACTCAATGGATTGGTAAAGCTTGTATTTAATGGTAAAACTTCTGCCCCATCACAGAGATGAATAATCAGCGGCTATTGAGCTTTCATCAAGGCACCTACAGTAAAGTGAACATATTAATGCTACTTTGCCTGTCTCCTGCCCCTCAAAATTTCCCAAACACTACCATCTTCTCATAGAGACTTCCCATGCGAGTACATGAGTTTAAGCCTCTGCTACAGCTACTCTGAGTACTACTGTTTCCCCTCCATCCTTGTTAGTTTAAAAGTGGCAGCAGTAGTAGTGGACTGCAGACAGAAAAAGCCATATGCACAAGGGAACACCTGCAAAAACCCTCACTGAGCAAGAAATCACCCAGATGTGGGGACTGCATGTCTGAAAATGGGTTCCCAGAAGGCATGTGGCTCTTTTCTTCAACACATCCAGAAACAGTTTACCAGCAGCTTGCTGTTTTCAGCCTTGGTGATAGGCCAATATTTTCCAGAAACTGGAGCCTAAGTAATGCTTTGAAATCAGAGAAAATTTGCTGCTCTACTGCTTTCCACATTTTTGCCAAATGTTCTAACAAATAAACAAAAAGTTTAATGTAAAAATATAAACTAGAAACACTTCTGAAATATCCCATCTTCACATACAAGTTCTACGAAAGTATTTTTAAATAAATTTAGGCTTGTTTATTTTTTATAAATAAAGGAATTTAGAAATTTCTTCTGTCTCTTCACTCAGATAAAGCTTTCCTCATCGAATGAACGACACCTTTTCTTGGCATGTACTGAGTATAATCATTTGACAAACAATTTAGAAGACAAAACCTTCACAATCTTCTTTCATAATCATAATGATGAAAAAAGGATAATAAAATCATTTAATTTCCTTGGAAAAAGAATGAAATTTAATCATTATTCTAACAGAAAATCCTGCTTCATGTTTTACTGATAAGATTTCCACAAATCAGGATTTAACATCGCACACCTAAAAAGAGATCTAAAGAAAATATTTTATAGAAATATTGAATTTGCAAGCCTTATTGCTTTCTTTCCCATATATTAAAATTAGCCATTAAGCAAATATATTCAAAGCCAGATAAAAATGTGCTTGGATAGAAACAAAATGTAAATTCTCTGAAGCTTGGATTTTAACACAGAAAAGGCAAATTTAAGAAAGGAGAAACAATGTAGCATGATCTCTTTACAAACCAGTGTTTAGAACTTGAACACTTCAAGAGCAGTAATGCTATTCCTTGACTAAATCCACTAAAGATATTCATAAAAGGCATTCTGTCTTCTCAATAGATACATTTAATTTGGATTTATCTGCAGTCAATACCAGTAAAAGGTACTTTTTCAGGGTTCAAAATTTTAGGAATGCTTTGCACATTACCATTACAATTGTTCTTTATAGAAAAAAAAAATACTCAATACATTTCTTCTTTTTTTTTTTTTTTTCCAACCAATACTGTTGCATATTATCTTTTGCTAGTTTTATAAATACATGTTTTCATGTCCAGTCACAACACTGGGGCTGCTAAACCATTTGCAGTAGCATCCCTTTGTGCAAGAAGGCCCAGGTCCACAGAAACAGGTGAACACATGAACAGAAGGAACCATCTTCATTGCTCATTGCAAAAAAATGAACCCAACCTACAAACAACAGACAAAGCCGAATAGTTTCTGTTCTGTGGTATCAGTGACTTAACATGAATCCTAACGTGCAATGATTAAACACTTCACTTACTATTAAAATTAATATTTATGCTTTGTAAGCCAGATGAGGGACAGTAGAACCAGAACACTGCATGTTGTTAGGTTTCAGTGCCAGCAAACTGCACTGCTCTATTAAAAGAAAGCCGCTAGAAAATAACCATAACACAGTGAATGCCGGCATTGTGCGGGCATTCAGCGGAACTAACACTGCATGAAACACTCACTGCAAACAAACCACTTATAACTTTTTGGAACTTTTACTTTTAAAATAGTATTTAGAATCTTCACTGCTCTCCAAGAAACGACTGAGGTAGGGAGAGTGGGTAACACTTCCTTCACTAGTAAAATAGCTGCAATCTTTCTTTCAAAAAGCCATACAGTTCAAACAGCAGAAAGTACAGAAGCTGAATTTTAGAGGGGCAGTAGACCCTCCACTCTACAAATATTTTAACAGAAATATTACTGATTTGTTCAGATTCAAATGCTTACTTTGCATAGGCAATGAATTTTGTACAGTACTTCCTGCTCTTGCACACTCTAACTTTACACTGAATTAACCTGCAGACCAAGACAAATACAAAATCACCTTGCTTTTAAAAGGCCATTTTTGTCAAGCATGAGAGCAAGACTTTTTTTGCCCTGACTTCTTTATGCCACAAACAGCTTTCAGGGTCACCGAATGCCCCATAGCAGACAAAAAACTGATCTCTCCAGCCAAGCACTGTGGAACAGCAGCAGTAAAGCTTCTAAAAACATTCTGGTTACAATGCCAGATCTAGGAGAGCTGGGCAAACACAACTGTAAAAACATAAGGCTATGATGATTCCAGGTAGTTTCTGGCCACAGCCAGTTCAGCATAATTTAAACAGGCAATTTTATAACTTTCTAAATTATGGCAGAGCTCATACAAGAATCCCAGATTTAGGAATGCTGAACATGCACAAGGCTGCAAATTCTGTGTCATACATCTTAAGAGTACATAAAGTTGTGTAGTTCAGAGATTTAATATATTTTTTGCACTTCCCTAATCCCAGGAATACAAAAGGGTCTTTTTTCACTGGACACCTTATAAGCCATATAGAGGCACTGTCAGCCAGGGAAAAAAATATTTTATCACAAGTCAAGCTCAACCACTGACAACTTAGGTTCATAACTCAGCTCCTTTTCAAAGGAGCTGGGAGAATTCGAAACCGCATACAAACTAAGTAAGGAGTTTGGAGGTAAAGTGCTTGAAAATGGGTATTTCAGAAGCCTCACTGTTAGCCTGAACTTGCTTCCACTCAACAAAGAGCAGAGCTGACTGCCTGTGAAAATCCCATGCATTATGAACTGTTTAGGTAGTGGATCTGTATTAGAAATACTAGCAATAAATGAAAGAACAGTGATAAAGGGGGGGGGGGGAAACAAACCAACAGAAGATACCACAATTGCTTTGGCTTACAGCGGAATTGAGAAGACGATGAGAAACTCTAGAGATATCTAATGGAGCCACATGACTGGGACACATTGTAGTTATGAAATTCATATTGTAAGTAATAATTTGGGCTACTCCTATGCATTGATGGACATAAAATGCACTCACCACTCAGGGAACGAAAAAACCCTAAGTATCAATAAATAGTTCAATAAAAACCATCTGCCCAAAGCACAGTAATGATAAAAGAAAAGTAAACTCTTAGGATACATAAAAAATTAGACTGTAGTACTAGAATAGAGTGAATTTAATAGCACAACAGCTCCTATGTCCATACAAGGCTTATGTTTACACAGTTAATTCTTTATATTTGCACATGTGAAGAACAGACATCTTCCCTAAATTTGTCCTCTGACACCCACACACATTTCCTAGAGACTTCAGTGTATATCTAATGGTAGAATTAGTTACATTTTCATTTAGAACTACTTGATCTGTGTGGGCAGACAAAATTTATTACTTGGGAAACAAAACAAACAAAAAAAAGAAGAAAACACACCACATTTTCATGACAGGCTTTTTCTTTCTACAGTACCAAGTTTAAAAACAATAGAATGAAATTACCCTTTCATAAACAAAACCTAAAAATATGAGTTTTCAGAGTGCAAATTAGAAACCCCATTTTAGACAATGCTACTGTAAATTCTGACTTATATTTAGAGAAGAACAATATTACAGGAGATAACTAAACATCATGACACATAGATTTCTTGAAGATCTTAAATGATTTTGTTTCATAATGTTCATGTGTTACCTTCCAAAGGTAAATACCCCTGGTACACTTGTGCATCAGTGTACGAATCATGAACCATTAGAGCTTGTACTTCTTTTTATTCATTTTATTTTGTTTTGTTTTTAAAGGTTAATGTACATGTATACACAGTTCAGAGAACTTCAGATATTTTTAGAGAAATCAATATCTTTCCAGCGACTTTACAGTACTGTTTGGGTTCACTTTTTTGTTTTTACTTAAACTCCACTGCCCACAAACAGAGGAATTTCCCAATGTTCATTTCTCAGTAAATACTCATATGCTCTTTATTTTAAAATATTAGTTAAAACTATTGCATATAATTTGTTGGCAAAATGTTACTAATCTCCCTGTGGACCTTACGAAATCAGTTTTATGTTCTACATCTGCTTCAGAAAGCAAATCTAAAAATCAATACTAGAACTCTTTCTTTGTATCTTATTTTGCAAATTCTCTTCTAGCTTTCTTCATTATAGTCTATTTTCTATTATCTTTTCTTGCATAAGCGACATCTTGTTATACAAAAGGCATAGCAGATCCACACGAAAGTTGCAAAAAAATAAAACAGCACATTAAGTGGTTTTGTACAAGCTACAGCTTAACTGAACAAAAAAATACCCTCAATGGTTTTGTCGAGCATGCTGGCAAAATAGCCAAAGTATTCTTCAATAAAATGAACTGTCTGCCACGATTTATCTGTACAATTCCATCACAGCTCTTGCCTGTTATGTTACACTTTTCAAAAATATGTCATTAAGCTGCCATGAAAGTCATCGCAAATTGTTTTTGCTCCCAAACTGATAATAGACTTACAGATCTAATTTTCAACCTCTTCTCTTCATTACTTTGATTCTTAAGGAGAATATGACATTTGCTGTCTGAATACTTTGTAGTAATATCTGGCATCGCTACAGCATTTCTGTCTGAGATCTCTGAGCTTTTAATCGGTTTGTCATTACAGCACCTTGAAATGCTGACATATTTATTTGTCTCTCTCTTGCAGAAATGCATGGCTAGAGGCAGACTTTTAAAGAAATCTGGTTTATAATTTCAATCAGAAACTATGAGACTTTTTGAGGAAAAAAAAAAATAAACACACAAAAAAACTTCTGTGCTCTCAGACATTGCAATGTCATTAAAATCCTGACCATTCATGCTCAACAAGAGCAAAGAACAGAAGTGAGGCCTCCTGGTTTTCATTCCAAGTTTTATTAACTATATGGACTGTCAGCTTCCTGAATCAAGAGACTCTGTAAATACTACTGATGACAGAAACAACTGATTAATTAAGAAAGTATCGACAAATTCAATTTTGATTTCTCATGGCGATTCCTCCTTATTTTTTGCCAGTGTAAGTATGAACACTTTTTTGTTCACATAGGGCCTCACATGCTTCTAATTAAATTCAGTACTTGAAACTCGCTTTGCTAATAAACTAAATGTATTTGTGACAAAAGCTAAGAATAGGCTGTTTTAGAAAGTTGTTTGCAGGGTTAATGAAAGTAACATCATATAGGAAGAGATCACAAGAACAATGAAGGAAAAACTGGGAGAAAGAGGGAGAAAGAAGAAGTAAGAGTTGAAAGACAGGTGAGAAAATAAAGCACACATCATACATAGACCATGGAGAGGATTTGAAGAATGGGTCACAGAGTCAATAGGTGTGAATTTGTTGCCCTGTTAAACAAGTTGTATTTCTGCTCATTTCACCAAGAATAGCTACTTCCACCAGAAGAAAAGACAGACTATCCATAAATCATCTTCCTGTCCAAGATTTATTGGACAGAGAGCACAAAGACGTATTTCTCCCCACTGCTTATATCTCTCATTTGCCAAATCCCCTCTGGACAGAATAACACTAGCTCCTAGCTTGTCTGAATCTTTGGAAAGGAATTCTAATTTTTACTGTATCTTCTTCCAGCAACCACAGGTAAATATTTTACAGTGCTGCTTATCAGGGAGTTTTGAAACATGGTACCTATATCACTACTGGTACACAAGTTATACTGAGGCAGTATAGAAATACTGTCTTGAACAGCTAAACACCTCTGCTGCTACCACTGCCATTAATGGCAATATGTAAGGAAATGAGATTTGAAAAGTCTGTCTTAAGTCTCATGTAAAAAGCAGCACTGGCAGTGAGCTAGTCAGTCCATTATTCTCCTTGCAGCTAGAATCTTTTATTCTTCCATTGCGCTAATACGAACATGATTCTCCTCCATGGATTATAGCAAAGAAAAAAAAAAAACCCCAAAAAACAACAAAACCAATTCACTCATAAAAATCTGCTCCTAGTTTTCAGTATGATTATTTCTTTGGCTGGTTTTTAATTTTCTTATAAAGCTGCAGAGATCTTCCCCCTCCCATAATTCCTATGATGTGTGAAGAAGGCTCTTTCCAGTCCTCTAAAACAAGCCACCAATCATCAGAGCTAAGTGAAGACGTAAGTTTTCGCCCTCAAACA
This sequence comes from Psilopsiagon aurifrons, assembly GCA_025447955.1. NCBI lineage: Eukaryota > Metazoa > Chordata > Aves > Psittaciformes > Psittacidae > Psilopsiagon > Psilopsiagon aurifrons. The sequence goes on along the minus strand of JAOEHY010026967.1, from coordinate 6,039 downwards.
CCAAAAGACTTGGAAGCCTTTTGACTTCCAAGTATAACGCTTCTCCCCAATGTAATGCCGTGGACACAGCAAGCAAAGGCACTACTGGCTCGACTGTTTTCCCTTATTAATGGAATGCTACTGCTGAAGGGATTTTGATAAAGATTGATTTCCTCTGGAATGTCTCAAACTTCAAAACCAGCCCCCACCTGGCCCATCCGCCAGGCACACCGCAAGGTATTACCAGTGGCTAATGTGGTAGCATTTGAAAGGTGCACCTAACAGATGCTAAGACTAGAAGTTTGAAAGTGATATAGATCACAGAGTTGGTGATCAAACAACGTATAGGAAGAAAGAAGACAGATTTTTGCTTTGGACAATTTTACATTTGGACTTTTGAGTATCTGTTCAGCTGCTGTGCTCTTGCACACAGATCAAGAGGACTTAAAAGCTTAGGTACACTTTTTTGATAAACCACACATTTGATCCATCAGGAAAACAAACACTGGTAAATTGTACAGTTGTTATTAAACACTGACTGTTACATAATAAAGATTTTTATCTTACCTGGGTTTGCACTTACAACTCCAGAACATTAACTTTTAAAATGATGAACACAGTTTAATCAGAATTCTTAGAATCAGCTTTGACAACCACACCTTCATCAGCCAACAAAAGCAGAGCATTTTAGTTTGTGCCTTCAGGCACGTGACAGTTAACATCTACAGACACTTGTAAGATTAACAAAAATGTCTTCCTTTTGTTATCTCACAAACATATTTTCCAACTGATATGCAACAAAACCTCCCATCCAAACAGCTTCTAATAATGTAGACTCTCTATGTATTTGATCAAATACTTAATCACCCTGTCCCGGAACAATATAATATAGCTCTTACATAAGGTTTTTCAGCAGTGATGTTCAAACACTTCATGCAGTTGCTGTGATCCATTACTGCGAACCCCAGAGACAAAATATCCCACTGTTTTACCCAAAAGGTTAAAGACAGAGCTAAAAATAGAATTCTTGTTTCCTCAGACCAGGTGAATACTTCTTCTACCATGCCATAGTGCCTGACACTTCTTTGAAAATAACCTAGGTCCAACCTGACATGTAACAGTCACTTCTACTTAGATAAAGAAAACCTAAACCCCTCTATACTGTCATAACACAGCCAACTACCACAGCTCTCATGTGCTGTGCTTCAAGAAATTCAAAGAAGTCTTCAGAGCACTTACTGAGGGCATGCCTCCACTCTAGAGCAGCAGGACACTTCTCAGACTAATTAGTTCATGTGCAGCTTCCTCACTATATTGCTTCTGAGCAAGCTCATTTATCTTCATAGTACATTATGCAGCATAGATACATCCTCAGACAAATCAATTTCTGTAGGTAAGGAATACATGCTTGACGAGGCAAATGCAGTTTAAGAGGCATCATTATGAACAAATGCCCTCACAGCACAATCACTTGTATTTCCAGTTAACTCCCAGGTTTAAATTCTTTGTAAATCAGAATGGATTTAAATAAAATTGGGAAAAAGTGATTTGTCCTGCTCATGACAGAATGAAAAAATGTATCAGTAACAGCTTAGGTGAAATCTGATGAGGACAGATGTGAGAGGGTCTCCTCCCCTAGCATGAGGGATATGATCTGCTATACTTCAGAAGAAAAATTAATGGCAGCCTGAATGACAGAAAAGCATCAAACTCCAAAAGTATGCACTAGAAGCTTGCTCAAGTTTGGCAATAAATTTGCCACACACTGAGCATTTTTAAAGGGTGTTTCTCTTGCGTATCTTCCTAGAGCCTGACAGAGGACTCTCAGTTCTCAAGACCCAATTCTCAATTCACTCTTGTCTCTGCTCTCAGCAATTGTCTTTAAAAATCACTAACAAGGTATGCATTTTTACATTCCTCCGGCGCCAGTTTGGTACAGAAGAACCAGAGGTTCAAGCTTACTTTGTCAGGGGTTTATGCAATTACTTACACAAGCCTCACATGACAGAAAGTTTCTGGTTTTCATCTGATAAAAAATACACACACCCTCACCACCCCAGAAGAATACTACCATAAAAAAGTGAACTCTAATGGTCAAGAAACTAAAGTACTTCTCTCCCTCCTGCACAAAAATGCTGTATGATATTGCCTTCAACTAACCAATCACACTGTATTTTTTTCCAGAGGATCTTTTCCTTGTTCTAAGGATACGACACACAGTGCTAACACTGAATGAGCACTCATTCAGTACTCTGTTTCATTCTCACTGTTCACTGTGTGACATCGCTGCATAATTTAAAGCACCTACACCTAGAACTGTAACTAGAAAATATCTCATTTTTCTGTTGATTACTATTATGCACCTGAACTGTTTCTTTACAATAAATATTCCATAGCACCTCCATCAGACAATTTTATGACTCTTGTTTTCAGGTAGCAAATCAAGAGACAGCAACCTGCATCAGGATTGCTCGTAATTAGAGATGCTTGAGTTGAGATGCTTTGGGTCTCTCTTCAGATGATAGAGCAATTAAACAGCACTTTGTCAGTACAAAGTCCAACTTCAATCTCTTTCAGTGCTACCATGTGTTTTCAAAGCTGACATTAATTGATCCCAGGAGTCTGAACTCATAAAATGAGAAGTACACAACTAATGGCCATATTTAAAAAATGTAGCTGAAGTGTCTAACCCAACCACACACAGAAGCAATATGGCTGAATTCAGATTTGGCTCTAACCCTCCAGAACAGCATCTAAACAGACCTAGCTTTAAAGCCAATCTCTTCTGGTGCTATTCTCTCCCTTCTTCACCTACCAGGTCTCCTCCACCTTCAGCAGTTCTGAGAAAGCAGGTTTAAAGGAAACAACCTCATTAATTAGGATCTCCTAACACTACACACCATTCAAGCAATCACAGCAAAGGCAGATCTTCACCACAAAGCTGCTGGTCTACAAGGTAACCAGTACACAGCATACAAACATTACAGGATTAGGAATTACAGTGCAGCAACAAACAGAAATCTCCTAACACCAGTTTCTATCAGAGTGTTTCCTATCACCTCAGGAAACTGCATTTCTTTCAGTTCAACCAATGCCAGCAGACAACATATCACTATTACCCTTGTTTGACTCGAGCACAATACTCAAGCCTTAACTGTAGAATTTTTACAAAGCACAACAGTATCATATTACAGTCAGTGTTTAGCCACAAACTCATCATAAACAAATATTTGTTTGAACTTCTGTTAAAAAAAGAAAAAAACATTCAAAAGCAAAATGAAAACTCACCTCATTTCCACCAACAGCTTTGGTTAAAATTACTGCAGAAGACACAGGAGGAGGCATGCAGCCTACTGTCTGCAAGCTGAAAACAACAAAAACAATTGTTACATTCCTCACATGATGCAAACACTATGCAACTTCAAACATTAAAAAATGAAGTAGCCAAGTAGGAAAAAATAATCTTATCATCCATGCAACCCAGTTTGTGTTACAGTCACAGCCCTGCAGCAGCTGGCAGGATTTCTCTGCCATATCTTACCAACCACCACAGTGAAAAGTCATGTCACCATTTTAAAACGCAAACACTTAACTTCTCTGTGACTCCATTTCCCCTGTCGGTAGTACTGTATCTACCATTCCCAAAGGTATCTATACATCTGTCACAAAGATAACTGCACCACATGTCCTGATGTAGCAAACTTTGTAGTGTGTTTTGAGATACCTCCAACTATTTGGAAAAAAAAAAAAATAAGAAGGATGCAAGTTCCTATTTTCACGAAAAGGCAAAAAAATAATGCAGTTCAGCTTTTTATTTCGTGAACATTAAAAGGCCATCAAATGTTTGATTTTTATGCATGTTTTCACTTCCCAGTAAAATCACTTGACTTCGATTAATCAAAACATCAAAAGCTTTATTCTGCATTTTAGAAGCTTAAAATACAAACTATTATTATCTGTCATTTTTTTCCATTGTTTGTGCAGCAAAACTATTCATATATATAGTAAATGCTGTTGAAAACTAAGAAAAAACAGTGGTGATCTTTCCTTTGTCTTCAAAGACAGTCTGCTAAAACTGGCTATTACAAGAATAAGATATAACAAATGTGTAGTTAGAAACAAGCACATGCCACAGTATATTACAATTAAATTTAGGGCTGTGTAATATAGAGTTTGTTAAGAAAAAGCGTTTTGACTTAGAAGAAACAGTAAGGCATGGAATAAACCAGTCTACAAAACCCCCAAAAAAGCATGGAATCTGTGTTTTCAAGTACTGGAGTTTAAGACAATATTCTAGTTCAGAACAATCAATTACTAGTGGTGAGCTGCTTTGCACTTGTAACTGTGTTAGTCCATCCCTGAGAAATGCAGTGTCAGAAAGCTGTAGCAAACAGAAGTGTTAAATCATAAAATCATAGAATCAACCAGGTTGGAACAATGGGGAGCATATTACAGTGCAATTGATATGCTGCAAATATACAAAAAGCTTGAACTGAAGAAACAGGCAAATGACAATGACAGTATTCAGTTTGTCAGCTACAGACACTGTGGAAAAGGAAAGAGGCAATCGATGTAAGCAATACATAAATTCAATCACATGGCAAGCACCACCCTGGAATTACATAGAACCTTTATCTTACAGTGAATAAGCTATGGAAGCAGAAAGTTGTCAGCACTTAGCAGGGTAAGTTTATATTGAAAAGAAATACAGGAAAAAGAAATGGCATGAAAAAGTTTACAAATACATATGAAAATATACAGTAGATAAACACATGGTGGTGAGTCTGATGTCCATCCCCTACATCGGCTGTGACTCTATGGGGTCTCCTGGCATGCCGCTCCTAGAACTTCTCACCTGAACTAACAAGGGGTGGATTAAGTTCAGAGTTATCCAGAGAGGTATGAAATGTGTGCAAGGGCATTCAACTCAGCTGGCAAGGATTTTCCACACTATAAGGGAAAGATTCAATAATACAACCTCTGTGAACCCTCACAACTTTAAAATAATACATTTGGAATTTAAAAAAAAAAATAAAATCACTATCAAAATACAGGTTTTAGTATTCTTCATATGAAAACATTTATCTGCAAGAAACTTGGTACACACTAAATGGAAATACCTTTAATCAGGTGTATCAGAACATGCACTGTGAACTTTTTTCTTGCTTTGTATCAACTACACCCAATTCTACCAGCATAGAAACAAATTCCTCTAATGGCCAACAGATTACTATACATAGCCAAACTGAAACATTTCAGTGGTTCAGGCATGGTATAAGTATTAACATCAGCGGTCCAAACACTTGCTGAAGAGCAATAAATAATACCTGTTCTGCTGAAGCATTACAAACAACTGAGTAGTAGGGTCCACAGTCCTATATTTTAGGTATGGAATTACCAAACCCATATCTTGTATCAGATATTTGCATCTTGTGCCTTACCACCTGTGCTGTAAATGCTATATGCTAAGAGTGGCAGAAGAGGGGAATCTACACAAACATTAATAACCTGCTTCATGAACCTTTTGTCAATGCAAAACCTAGTTAGCAAACAAAAAATTAACTTAGAAAATGCTTATGCTGGACACCCTTAGGAGCATATGCCTTTTTTCCCAGGCCTTCGTGAGGACTATTAACTAGCTCCTACTGCAATTTGTACTAAAAATGAGTGCAGAGAAAGTAACTTTGCCAAAGCCGGTCTTGTCTTCCTTATTTTCATTAAGGTACCTCAGTGTTTCTAGGGAATAAAGGCTACAGCTGTGGGGCATTAAGATGAACTTCTGGTCAGAGAGAGCAGCCAAGGTACAGGCTGTTCCTCACATCTGCTCCTCACTCTCCTTTCAGGCACCCATATACAGAGATATGAGTACCTGCTTTAAAATGTATCATCCTAGAATGAGAACATAACTTAGTGTTTTCTGCACCTGCACAGCACTTAAGGTACAGCTCCCACAAGGCTCCCTTCACAATGGATGTCTTCAGAGCCACAAAATGGCTGCTGCTCTGAGCATGTCTTGAACAGCAGTATTTATCAAAAAGGTACTTAAACCCCCCCTAAACC
>JAOEHY010026966.1:0-34710 GCA_025447955.1 Psilopsiagon aurifrons | reverse complement strand
GTGTCCCTGGGCATGGCAGGGGGGTTGGAACTAGATGATCTTAAGGTCCTTTCCAACCCTAACTATTCTATGATTCTGTGACCCCATTTTGAGCGGTAGGATAGCATCTCTGACCTTCCCTGGTACAGCTGTGTCTGGGGACCTGCAGGAAGTCCGCATCACCCCTCTTAAAATTGTGTGGATGGGATGAGTAAAGAATGAAAGGTCTTCATCATGTGAAGTCCTGGACAGGATATTCTCTCCTTGAAAATCCTTAATCGTCATTTAGAGCTTCTACCTGAGGCTCCCCTGGAGGAAGGGGCAGTTAGTCTGAGCCGAGGCCAAATCTATTTTGGTGAGGTTTGATAGTATAGTTCTAATGTTAATCATGTTGACAGATCCACCTAATGAGGACACAGTCTATGCTTACACTCTTCACAGCAAGGAGCTAGATGGAGGAAAAGCTATGGAAGCAAAAGTTTTGCTCCTTCCTGGGTTTAGTCTTTTTATTTTGTTTCATATAGATCTGATCTTCTACTGTTATAAAAACACTGCAAAAATAGTTTTCTCTGACTGACGTCACCTTCTAGTGCAAAGCTGTCTGAATTTTAATGAAATTAAAAAAACTTTGTTCTTTACTCTGGAAAACTCCATCCACTTCAGCTGCGTTTTAAAGTCTAATGAGCCAAAAAAGCCTCCTTTAGTTCTTATTTTTCTGCTCACCAGGTGTAATAGAGGATAATTTGACTGAGCTTTTTTTTCTTATTTTTTTCCTGTGATTAAAAGAAAGACTAAAAAAAGCCCACCACATGGTGTATATTTGTTTCTATGTGTATGTATGCTCAAGGCCAGGTAGGACAGGGCTTAGAGCAACCTGGCCTAGTGAAAGGTGTCCTTGGTCATGGCAGTGTGTTGGAACTACGTGGGCTTTAAGGTCCCTTCCAGCCCAAACCATTCTGTGATTCCGTGTACATGTGCATGTAGTTGATGCTTGCCTGTTACCCAGAGAATGTTCACTTATAGTAATAGCTTTGCCATTCTCTGGAAGCTTGCTTTCTTTTGGCATTCTCTTGAATGGGATTTTAAAGCCTGAAACCCTCCCAACATAGTTTGTTATCTTGCTAAGGAATGATAAGTTTCATTAGAAGTTGGATACTGCTCTGGGAGGAAGTCTTCATTTAACATCATTGTTTAGGTCTGGCTCTTTCTCTGACCATAGCAGACAATGTTTGAAATGGCGATAAGATAAGAAGTGGCAGTGATAACCATGCTGCAGGGTTACTGGAAGGGCATGAAACAGTGTCTGGCCATTGGACTTCAGTGGCCTCATTCTTCGTTCTAATGAGTGATTGAAATGTTCTTCTCATAGAGTTGGCAGTTAATGTGGCATTCACGTCAGCGTGTCGCTCAGGAAAAAGAAATGAAATGGTTATAGGAAAGAAAATAAAGACAAAAGCGAAGTCTGTGAAACTGAGCAGACCATAACTGTTTTTCATATGCAGCATGGTCAGTTCAAAATAAAAACCTAAGGCCATGTAAAGAAAGAGTTTTGTTCAAGGAAAATACAAAAAGATGGAGTAAAAAACCATCAAAACCAGCAACACCAGTGGATGGTTAGGAATGAGGTTGTTGGGAAAGCAAGGTGTGAAGGAAGGTTGTGAAATACAGTCCCTTGGCACAATAAGAAATGCCAGTCAGGGCTCTTGTTCTCTCAGTATGTTTAACTTAATTGCTTTGCAGGTGTTTTTTTTGTTGTTTTGGTTTGTTTCTTTGTTTTTTTTAATTCATTCATATTGTTTGTTTGCTTTTAATTTGTCTGCTTAGGAAGACTGTTTCATGTCCAAGCCTCATTGTCTGTAACAAAAGGATTCACCTAGAAGTTGAACATATGATGCAAGATCAAGCTGTGTCTGAATATGGAGAAAGCTCTCATTAGACCAAGGAGGTTCTTTTTCTTGTCTTGGCGGGAAGGAAAAAAAACCCACATTAACATTTAGGAAAATTGCTGTCAATCATTGATGCAGCTTCTGCTGAAAGGAGCAACTCACTGCCTCTACTGCCATGCTCCAGTGCTCTTGTTGCTTCACTTTGGGCTCGTACTCACCTGCCCATCCAAGTCAGCACTAGTGCCGTGAGAAGTGAGAAGGTGGGTGCAGGAGAACATCTAGGTCTAGGTCTCCATGGCTGTCCTGTGAATAATCCCTTCTATGCTGTGATGCCCGAAGTCTTGACTTGTTGGCTCAAGACAGTAGTTAAATGCACCTGCACTGTGAATGGGTTTGGGAAGAGGTTTGACTGAACACATGCCTGGAAACTAGGAGTGGTTGGAGGATGCGACCTGTCTCTAGCCTGGGTTCTGAGTTAGTGGAAGAGGAAGAAAGGCCTTTTTTTCCCTTTTTCCTGTCAAGTACCTGTGAAAGGGTTCATGACAAACCTTTTTACACTGACTTTTAAGGAAGAATAAATATGTGCCTGTGTATTTTACTTAGTCTTGCAAATAGTGACCATTACCAGATCTTTGAGTGTAAGGCAAGTAAAGGCAATTGGCTTCCTAATACAAATTCTTATCTCCCATGAGTCAGAGGTTGGTGGGGCACTCTTGAAATAAAGAATCAGAGACAGGGAACCATCAGGGAAAATCCTGGAGACAACAGGTCTGCACAGTTAACACTTTACTCTGTTCTGGTTATCGGTGTGAAAAATTCCAGCGTAGTTTATGCAGTGAACAGCACTTCCCTGCGCTTGCTTCAAAACATAAAATCATAGAATTGCAGAACAGTTTGGGTGCAAAGGACCTTAAAGCAGTTCCAGACCCCTCCCACGGGCAGGGCCACCTTCCAATAGACCAGGTTGCTCCAAGCCCCATCCAACCTGGCCTTGAACACTGCCAGGGATGGGGCAGCCACAGTTTCTCTGGGCAACCTGTGCCAGTGCCTCAGCAGCCTCACGGGTAAGATCTTCTGCCTAAGATCTCATCTCAATCTCCCCTCTGTCAGGTTAAAGCCATTCCCCCTTTTCCTGTCTCAACAGGCCATTGCCAAAAGCCGAATTTCTTGTTGGCCCCTTTACACACTGGAAGCAGCTCTAAGGTGTCCCTGGAGCCTTCTCTTCTCTCAGCCTGTCTCCATTGCAGAGGTGCTCCTTTTGATGCAGCCCAGGACACAGTTGGTTTCAGTGTGGCAGGTGCACACTGCTGGGTCCTGGTGAGCCTCTTGTCTCATAAAGTGGTTGCACACTGTATTCTCAGGATGCAGCTCTGACACCTAGTTAAAGTGGTGGCAGGCAATGCTTAATGTCCCGGGGCTGAATTCCCTTTGTGCCATACTGCAGTTGTCCTTCCACATACAAGCATGTTCACATCACTGTTGGACTGGAATTACATTTTTGCCATCAGGCTGGGAACTGAAAGATGAGTGGCGCATGCCATGAGTTGGAGACCTCGTTAAATTCCTGAGAGGTTAGATTCCCTTCGGATAGTTGGCTTGTCTGAGTCAAGTGCAGCTAGGCATAATGCTGCTCACTGATGTCTTGGGGCTGATGGCATGGACACTTGGAAGGTCACCTCAGCCTGAGAAATAGTTCAGTGGCAAGTCTGTAATGCAGGCTGTTCTCTGGGCATGGTTATTTAGCAAAGGTCAAGGGCAGAGTGACTTACTGGATCATGGAGGTGTCCCTGCCCATGGTGGGGGGTTTTGGAACCAGATGATCTTTAAAGGTCCCTTCAAACTCAAACCATTCCATGATTTTGTGTTTTGTATGTGTGTGTGTGTGCGTGGGAAGGAGAACAGTGTATAAGGAAGGTGACACAGTGCATGTCATCAGTCAACATGGTCGTGAATGTCAGCTCACATTAATTAGCTGTTCTACAGAAAATATACACCTGTGCTTGTTGAACTGAGTTGTGCTTGCTGCTATCCTGGTGACACGCTGTAAAGGGTATACAGGTATCGGATCATAGCAACAGCAAGGTATTTCTTCAGTGAGAAATGGTCTTTGGGGAGATTGTGATGTTTCAGAGAAGAAAATGTCATTTGTGTGGGTGAGGCAGGCATAGCTCTTTGTAACTGCGTGATACTCTCTTCATCAGTTAAAGTTGATCATTATTTAAAATAAAAAAATCTAACGTTACTTGACAAGGAGAGAAATAGATGTGATCCTTGTTGCTATAGGTAATACCAGTGGAAAAAAACAAGTGGTGGAGGTGGTTTCTTAATGCACAAGTAGCTGCTGCTGGAAAGCCTCTGTGCATGTTGCAGTTTGGTTTCTACAGCAGCCTGCAGACAATACCAGTCTTGAGGAAAAGCTTGGAGCAGACAGTTTTCCAGAAGCAGATCGATCAGGGCCTCTTCATTCCAGAAGGAGATGGTTTTGCCCTTTAGGGGTATGGTTCGTTTCAAGTCCTCACAGTCTGGAGAAGATGAAGGAGCTTAAGATTTTATAGGCCAAAGTAAACCAGTAGAGTAAAACTAGATGAAATAATCAATTCCAGAAGGGGTTTCTGGAGCAGACTGAAGTTTCTCACCAGTTTTGCCCTTAAGGGCAGGATTCATTATGAAACTGTTTGTTCTTGATTGCCAGAAAAGTTTGGAGGGAGGAAGGAGGAGAAAGGTTGCAGGAAATTAGTCACTTCAGTCAAAGAGCTAACAATCTTAACTGCTAATTTTGTTAAATAGAGATGCTCGTTAAAGTATTGATGTGAACAAAATAGTGCAACAAACAATAACAGTTATGCAACTTACTGAATTAGCTTGTTTCCTTGCTGAGAAAATACCCTAATAGTTGTAAGCCTGTCAAAGATGCTGGGAAGTTTTAGTTAATATCCTTTACAGAATGTTTAGTGTAATGATTTGTTTTTTTTTGTTTTCCTGAAAACTCATAGAAATATGCATGTTTTAAAAATTTGCAATTCCCCACAGCCTTGCAGAGCTCTTGTGGAATTCTCTCATTGTCTACTCCTGGAAGGTATCTTTTCCTGCTCCATAATGACAGGGAAAGAACTGGCATTTCATTTGCATGCTGAGGAAAATTACTGTAGATGGGTAGGTGGGTGCAATTTTACACATAGGCAAAGCAAAAATGGTTTTGATTGTTTAAAAATAAAAGAAGCCACCCAAATTAGTATCACTGATGGTGAGTGCACGCAGATAATTCCATATGTTTATGTATTTTGGTTTTGCTAGCTTACCTGTTTTACTGTGAATTTATAAGTATCTGAAGTTTTCCTTAGGTTTTTATTATTTGAATACATATTAAAACCATTTAAGTTTCTTTTCCTTTTATACACTGAGTATGAAGATGAAAACCAAGCCTGAAGTATGCTAGCCATACAGGGAAGCTGATTCTAGATAGTTCTTACAGAAAAGGCTGTTTGCAGCTGGTACTCTCAAATTCCTCTTGGTGTAGACACTCATATTGTCTAGGAAAAGTGCTTTAAGCTAAATCAGAAAACAGGACTATGCCTAATAAATAGGCTCCCTGGAGAGTCATACAGGAAAAGCTATGATACTTCTAGTTCACACAGCCTGTCATATTTCAGAGAAACCTCCTTGTACTCTCAAGCTTCAAGAAATCAGCCGATAAATAAAAAAAAATTAAAAAAAAAATTCATTTGCATTTTTCTTTTTTTAAAGCATGGGGTTGGTGTTTTGTTTGGTGGGTCTTTATTTTTGCTTTATTGGGATTTTGATTTCCTTTAAGCTTATTAAGGCAAGTTTGGTGGAATTAATCTCTGTGAGTGAGACCTTCAGTTTACGCATTCCCAGCAACCACCACAATAGGATGAATTTCACCCATCTTGGTTGTTCCCATCCAAATGTGAAATGATAGTTTCTATGTGTTGTGCTGCAGCTAGGATGGGTTGTTCCCATCCAAATGTGAAATGATGGTTTCTATGTGTTGTGCTGCAGCTAGGATGTTTCATAATTTCTACATGTCTAATGCATTGGTTGAAGTAATGAAATTCCCCCTTTTGTTTGGAAGTGTAATCAGTGGGATTGCATTTGCATTGCTTATAACTGAACCCCCTAAGTGAAATTACGTAGCCCACATCTCATTTTGTATCATAAAATGTTATGTGGCACAGGTTTTTTCCCTCCTTCCTGGAGCTTTTTGTGGTGATATTCTTTTCTCTAAATTTCAAACTATGAAATATTTGCCTTTTGTATTTGACATAGAAATTACTTTCGGCATTGCAGTTTTACATCTGCCACGTGAACCAAAATGTTGATAATGTGCAATGTATGGATGGGAAAGCATCTGGTTGTGACAGCTTTCAGGGTCTTGCTTTTTCTATTGCATATTAACTGATTACTAAGTAGGCTTGTACAGTTGGCTGCAACCTCTGAGTCATACATGGTAATACCTTACTACTATGCACATAGAGAAGCTGTGTATTGAGGGGTTTCAGCTTCTTTGGCTTTGGAATTGAGTTATGTATAATACCGAAATCAAAAAGATTCTGTTTTTCTTCCCTCTCTTACCGTGCCTTTGTTACTGGCATAGAAGCAAAAGTAAATACATTTTTAAATTGAGTTTCCCAAAAGTATCCCTCAGGTAGATTTCACTCTTGACTCTAATTCATCTTTGGATTTATTTGATTTTTGGGGTATCCATCTTTGGAAATAAGTGGTTTAATCCAGAATAATTGCTAACTGCAGAAGTCAGTCGCAATTCTGATAAATACGAATGCCCCACATATTCCCACTGAGGATTCTTAAGTCATTATATGATCAAAATGTAAGCAAAACAGAAATGTTCTTAGATAACCTGTAACACTGTGGTTGCCCACAAACCCTCTGCCTATTTAACTACGTTATTGATAAAACTTCCTGATCATATATGCAGCAGTGCTTCTCATAATAATGTCTTAACGTGATGTCTGTCAAATAAATGCCGTGGATAAGTTATAGTTATGGTGCAACAAAAATACTCAGTGCTGGGTTTTATCCGTAAGATTTTTTACTTATTTTCTAGAAGAAGGTGCTGAGTTCAGCAGCCTCTGTCACATAAGTAACTCATTGCTTAGGACAAAGCATATGAGAACAGCAAATAATGAGTGAGATTTGTAAAAGAACATAAAGAGGGAAAGAAAATGAGTCAGAATGAACTGTGCATTTCTAAGGGGTATCTCCAGCTCAAGCTACGTTTGTGCACTGCTTCTGCTAGTGCAGACATGAGATTTTATTTCTACACACACGCACTCTATAGCTTTATCTTTCAAGCTTTTTCTCCCTCGAACTAATGTTTGTATCTTGAAATACTGTGGAATGTGTACTATTTGACCTATAGTTTCCTTGTCATAAGTTGTTTAATACTGGAGCGAGAGAGAAAAGAGGGAGAAAGCTATCTGGTGTAATCTTTTTACCTGGGAATGTATTTGGCACAATCTTTTGCAAATAAAAGAATCTGCATTTGGTATCTACAGTGCAGCATGCTACAGCCCTCTCCAATCAAGTAACCAAGGATTTGCAGCGTTTTGTTGATTGAATCCAGTTCAGCTGGGTTTCATGTCAGACATATATGTCAGGAAGATGATGCTAGCTGTAACGAAGACAATTGCACTAGAAAGATAAAGAGTAAAAAGAGGAATGTGAAAAATTCTCTCCTAGAATTTGCATTTCTGTGTCTCTAATGAAGTTACTGTGAAGGACTGAGAGTATGTTGAAGAGCAGAACTTGATTCTGGTATTTCACAGAAAATGATACAAAGTAAATTCATATTTTTCTGTAGACCCTGAGACTGATTGAGATATCTCGCCAATCTAAATCTAGAATTCTAACTGAGTTTAAGATGACTAGTTTCAAAATTTGTGGTCATGGAGTTACTAGGAGTATGGCAATATGAGTCCAACTGTGTGACTATATGACATGAATGCTGACATGATTTCAGTGAACTGTTTTAACGTAGTACTAAATGTTTTGGTTACCTGGATGCTGAGTAAGAGCCTGTATTTTGGTTTTTGGCAGAAGCTAGTTAATAATCTCCCCTGTTTCTATTAAAAACGAGACTTAACTTTTGAAGGAGAGCTAAATTGCTGTCTGTATTTTATCATCTTCCCTGCAGAAAGCATCTTAAACCTTTAGAGGACCTAGAGGCTGAATCCTCTGACAAGGGCTGAGATAATTCATATACATGAGATTGAGTGGCAAAAGGCCTTTTAAGATAGCAGGGCTATTATGAAGAGTTTTATTTAGTAGAAAAGTAGTGTTAGATGCCTGGATTGCAATGGGAAGCATTTTGTTACTAATATCTTCAAGAAGTTTGATGGAGCTTGGAGAGAATACAGGAGAGAATGTACTTTCTAACAGAGACAGATTTTTGCCCTAGTTCAGATCCATGGATTATTTTTGTAGCTAACATACAGTGTCTGCCAAATTACTTCTTTAAAATAGTATCTCCTGCTGCATGAATACTAGGAAATTTCTTTGAGTTACATGTTCCGCTCTGTTTGTGCACCAATATTCTTCTAACATCAGTAACAATTTCACAGGATTCTGATGGCACTTTATGCCCTTAGTAACTTAAAAATGGGAACTGGTGGTGTTTGCTCAGCATGAATTGTCTTTCCTTTGAACAGAATTTTGGAGCCAGTTCTATCACCCCTGTGGAAGTCAAGTCATAAGGCAGCGTGGCAGAGAAAGTCATATTTATTAGCACTCTCATTCAAGAGAGAAGTAGCACTTTGCTTGCATGGAGATGGAATTGCATCTCATCCCTGGAGAGAGTGATGCCTCCAGGTCTGAACGTAAAATGATTGAGAAGGCTAAGTGCAGAGGTTCTTGCTTGTACTGTATACTTGTATTAAAGACCACCACTTGTATTTCCTGAGCTGAAAGTCATGAAATTCCAAGTAGAAATATGACTAAATATATATTGGGGCAGGGGAAATCAGAAGCAACCTTAAGTGGTTTTGTGCAAACACTATGCTTAATCCTGTGGGTGTCTAAACACTATTTGTGTCTGAAACATAAGATTTTAGATTTGGTAGCAAATTCTAAAACGGTAATCAGTTTTCCTCAAACTCCTTCAAGTCCAGTTGTTTTATTACATAACAGTTATTGTCTATTTGCTGTATTTATCATCTCCAAGAAAACAGTATTGAGTTGTGTTTATGAATTCTGTACGGTTTAGGGCACTTCAGATTTCCTTCTTAACAAAATGGGCATCAAAAATGAGTATATACTGCAATACATGCTATATAATTGTTTTTTGACAGAACTGTGTGATTATAACTCATCTGTTTTCTGCATTTGTCCCTGAGACCAAAGTTGTCCTAAATGCTGAGAAAGATGGCATTTTTGATCTGTCAGGTTAGAGTGAAAATACACTGAATCTGTCCTGGAGGTCTGCTTTTATTTGTTTTGGGATGGGTTTGTTTTTTTTTTTTTTCATTACAATTTGAAAAACTGTTATGCTGTTGAAGCAAGAGCTCTAAAGCCTTCACTGTTGGTTTTCACCCTAGAAATAAGTCCATCTCATTTTCCGACTTGTGCAATTGAAATGATTGGAGGGAGACCACACGTTAATTTAGCGTCATTCTTAGTGAGATAGAAAAGTGTGTATTTTTCAGATCTCATTGTCCTTAAATTAAAACTTGATCTAAAAGCACTTCTCTTTGGGGTTTGGTATGCCAAATTATACTTTCTGAGTATATTTAATATATATATTATATAATATATTTTAATATACATTTTATATGCTTTCTGAGTCAGTGTTTGTAGAGCCTATAGTCGGGAAATAGAAATCTGTTTCTGGTGTAGAGAGCTTACTGACATACATTCCTAGTAGGTGCATTCTTATCAGCAAACGAATTCTTTTGGGAAGGCATGATTTGTAGCAGTTCTCTAACAACATCAACTAAAGAATGTGAGAAAAGTGTTTAATGACTTTTAATTGAAACCATACCAGCATAAAACCTGCAATTTATGGGTTTATCTAAGGGAAACATTTACCTGGGCCGTAGGCTGATGCTGATACTGGTGTTGATATTGTTTCAGTTCTGTTTTGCTTCTCTGATTTTTGGAAAGCCACTTACAAATTTTAGAAGGCATTTCATTGACTAAAAAGAAATTTCATCTGCAATGCGATGATTAATAGGATTTTCAAAAGCACTCAAGCAATTCCCATTAATGTCAAGGGAGGTTAGGTACTTCAGAAGAAAGACCAGCTGACTACTTGCCCCTGAAGAACACCATAGAAGAACTGGATTTTAGCTCTTTCTGGTTTTATAACTGACCAGAATCTGGGATTAACAGAGTTTGGACTCCTTATTAGTTGAGGTTTATACTGGGCTGAGAAGATGTATTACTATAAATTCCTTATAAAGGAGGGTTTTCTTAAGTTTGTCCAAATGGTGACAGTGGATAATATAGGTCTTTTCTGTTTAATCTCATAAATCTGACTGGAAGTAAACCAGCTCCAAAACCTGTAATAAAAAGATCCATCTTTTCCCTGCAACTATAATTGTTGGAAATGCTAGCAGTGAGCTGCGGAGTGGTGCATTGAAGCCTCCTGTGGGTTTGTAAATGTAATTTATTCTTTTTCTTTCCACTTTGCACCAAGGCACAATTAATGCAATTTCTGAAATAAATCCCAGACCTCTGGTTTACAATTTTCAGAACTCTTCTAAGGTTTTGATGGGTGACACATGAACATGGAGGTTTCCAGAAGACGCATGGCTTTCTTAGATACATGTGCTTGTACAAATAAGATCTACCAGTGAGAGTGTTGAGAGGTATTTGAATCCGTTTCTTTTTAGTCAGAGCAGACAGCAGATGTTTTCTTGGTGTTTGACCATACTGGAAGATAGAGTCAAGCTGACAAAAGCACTAATATCTATGATTTGAACAATTAATGGCTGACAGTGGCCAGCTAAATCAGTGCTATATTTTGGCATTCGTTGTGTTTACTGAGAGGAAATGAGTATTTGGCTTTGTGTCATTCAGCATGTGTTGTATCACTAAATTAGCTCTGTGATTGTGCATGTATATATTTTCTGTCTGTATATCTCTATGATGGGCTGAATTTACGCTGTAAGAATTTGCTGACTGTCCCCCTTTCACTGAATGGTACGATGTGATCGGGTAACCTGCCTGTCCCATTCACTACAGTTTTTGTAGTTTCCCTTTTAAAATCAGGAGGTCAGGTATAAATACTGAGAAGTTGATCTATTTGCCAGGCCATTTTATAAAAGTCACTACAGCTTCAGAAATTCTTGTGAAAGGCCTGTTTTGTTTGGACTTTTAAAATCCAAGTTATGAATTGACAGTAACTCTTGACTGAATGCAGTGAATTTTCAGGACCAGGGATTTTCATGCAGTGAGTTCGGATGGGTGCCTCCTGAGGGGCAGCCAGGAGCAATGGATGCTTGCTGAGCTTTCTGGTTCCCTGCATTCGCTGGGGATGGGCAACCAGTGAGGTCTCTAATGCAAGGTGACTGTGGGAAAGGAGCTCCTGGAAGGGGAGCAGAGGTGCAGGGTGGCCCTGGTGAGGTGACTTGAAGATGTTTTCTTACCTGGTGTGCTGGCTTCTGTATCACCTCTGATAGTTAGGCTGGAGCAACTATTGCTACTTCTGTGGTGTGCTGTTACTCTGTTAACAGTTTGCGCTGATGGGTTTCCTACCAGGCCTTTTTCTCCAGTTTGTTTTCTCCCCTGTTGGCTGAGGACAGCTGTGGTAACCAGTGGTGCCTGTCTTCACCCAGAGTACAAGGGTCTTAAGCACGAAAATTAAAGTGGTTGTTGTCAGCTGGATGTGGTATTCTCCTTCTTGTTTTCCAGGCATGTACTATTTTATTGCTTTTAACCAGTTCCTATGACTGGGCCCTCATTATGTAGAGTCTTGTTGAGGGTTGGAGTCCAAAGCTGTGCCTGGGAAACCAGCATCTGCCCTGGTAGTCATGGTAGGATGACTCAAGGAAACGAATCATAGAACTGTTTGGGTTGGAAGGGGCCTTCAAAGCTCATCCAGTCCAATCCCCCTGCAATGAGCAGGAGCATCTTCAACTAGATCAGGTTGCTCAGAACTGCACCCAGCCTGGCCTTGAATGTCTCCAGGGACGGTGCATCCACCACCTCTCTGGGCAACCTGTGCCGGTGTTTTACCACCCACACTGTAAAGAATTTTTTCCTCTCCTCACCACCTGAATCTCCCCTCTTTTAGTTTAAAACCATCACCACTTATCCTATCGCAACCAGCTCTGCTAAAAAGTCTCTCCCCATCTTTCTTATAGGATGCTTTTAAGCATTGGAAGGACACACTAAGGTCTCCCCAGAGTCACCATGCCAACAGTCTAATAGCCTCCCTTAGCACAATTTGACTCTTTCTGGATTTTTGTGATCAAAGAGCTTTGGTTTTGACCCGTTTGCTCTGGTTTATGCCCAGCAGTGGCCCTCTCACTGGTGTTGTCACTGTGGTGGGCAAGGAGCTGCCCTTGTCCTGCCTGCCTGGCTACGGGGTGTTGCAGATGGGCAGCACATGTGTGTGGGGAGTGTGAGAGTGCTTCAGTAGAGGAAAAAGTAAAATACCTGGATCTTCCAAAATGCCTTACAAATTTGAGGAACCACATCCAGAGCAGCAGCCTTCCAGTAACTGAAGGGGGCCTACAACTTTGCTGGAGAGGGACTCTTCATCAGGAGCTGTAGTGGTGGGACAGCCGGGAATGGGTTTAAACTTAAACAAGGAAGATTTAGTTTGGATATAAGGGGGAAGTTCTTCCCTGTGAGGGTGGTGAGGCCCTGCCACAAATTGCCCAGAGAAGCTGTGGCTGCCTCATCCCTGACAATCTTCAAGGCCAGGTTGGATTCAGCTTGGAACAATCTGGTCTAGTGGAAGGTGGCCCTGCCCATGGCAGGGGTTGGAACTGGATGAGCTTTAAGGTCCTTTCCAAGCCAAACCAGTCTGGGATTCTATGCAACTGCAGAGCAGCCCAGGCACGGAAAGCTTGCTTGGTTGTAGCTTTGGAAGAGTGAAGCAGCTCGAAAGATTTAGAGTAAGTTCTAATGAAGAACACAGGCCCTGTGTCTGCTCCACACTTGGTGCTGGAATTTTTGGGTTTTAATCTGGTAGTTTATAAAGTCTTTAGTAATGTTTTCATGTTCATATCAACTTGATCAACTTACACTAAATGGCACTCCATTTTAAGACTCATGTTAATGTTGTGAGCTGAAGATTTTAAATTAAGATGCGAAAGTTTTTGTTTAAAAATGTAGACACAATTACAGTTTGATTTGGATGTAGTCTTTCTCATGTGTGGCATTAAAAACTGGTTCTAAAATAATGACCTTGGCCTGGTAGTCCTCAGATCTTTCTATAAATAAGGACAATTACGCCTCTTTTATATTCATTCCATTTCTTGACTGTCTGGAGAGCATACGGATGCTTTTCAAGCCTTTACTTCAGCTGACAGACTTACTGACATATTTTAGCAAAAATGATTTAGGCACAGGTCTCACATCATCTTCCAATTCCAGGACTTGTGACTGGCTCTAACAAAGATCACAATATAACAAAGCTGTGAGATGTGGCTACTGGAGGTACGTTGCAAGGAGTTTTCACAGAAATTCTCCTGAACTTCCCATGCCAGAGGGAGCATGTGTCGAGACAGAGGTATGAATTCAAAGAAAGAAAAAGCTGAAGATGTAGAAAATATATTGCTTTTGTTTTCCAGTTTCAACAAAATTAACTTTTGTTGCCCTAGCTGAGGAGGATGAACTGACAGTACTTAGAAACAGGCTTTTAAGAGTGTTTTTGCAGCAAATGTTTGTATTTTAATCCTAAACTAAATATACCAATCTAACTGTCTGTTTGAAAAAGTATTTGGTTTACAAGTTTTGAAAATAGGTGTAGCAGGAAGAGTGAAAGATTTTGCAAAGGATGCTGAACTGTAAATAAATAAACCTGACTATTCATAACAAGTATGAGTAGGAGGGTTTTTAAAAGCTAATACGATACGGTTTTAATATAGAAAAGCTAAATAGATCGGGGTTTAATATAGAACAGTTACTAGACAGCATGTTGCCAAATGACTCCTAAACCAGTAGAGTAAGTGAAAAAAACACACAGATTTTATGTGGCACACAGGCCTGAAGTCTATGCTTTAAGTATGTCTATAATGAATACTGATTTTAGATGTCATAAAAATCCAAACCCACAAGTTCAGTCATAGGTACAATCCAATGGAGAAATGAAAAAGAGATGAAAAGTCAGCATATGATGTGGCACAGCCAATAGAGGATGTGGGCCTGTGTGTCATGAATATATTTGTGCATCTGATGAGCCTGGGAAAGATTAAAATCACGGAATCATAGAATCCCTTCCAACCCAATCCATTTGGATTGGAAGGGACCTTAAAGCTCATCCAGTTCCAACCCCCTGTCATGGGCAAGGAGACACCTTCCACTAGGCCAGGTTGCTGCAAGCCACATCCAACCTGGCCTTGAACGCTGCTAGGGATGGAGCATGGCAGGTAACTAAGTGTTAGTTATCCAGGCCTAGGCTTGTCAGCATCTCCTACTTCTAATCTGTGTCTGCGTAATTTTCTGAGGATTCCTGTGGATCTGCTGCAAACCAGACAAAAATACAGCATTATGAGCTGTGCTGGTTTTGGCTGGGATACAGTTGATTTTAAGTTAGGTGGTTTTCTGCATCAACTAGTGACTTGTTCACCTGTAGCAAAGCCAACAGAACCAGCTTACAAGTGGTGGGCTGTAAGCAGTAGTTCTGGTTTGAGTTGTAGGGTTTGGGATAGGGAGGAGGGTTTTTCAGCATCTGTAAATGTTTTGTCTGGCATAGGGCTGCATTCATCCAAGTGATTTATTCAGTGTAAGGAACTGGAAATTCTTCCTGGCTTAATGTTTAAGATTTTTATTCCGTCTTCACAGATGAATTGGTTTCTTGGGAATTGTTGTGTAAAAGGGGATTTGGGGTTTGCATATCTCAAAACCCAAGAGAGCAGGGAAGTGAAAAGGCTGGGGGTTCAGCTCTCTAAGCATAGGCATTCCCGAGGGCTGGGTAATGCAGCCCAAGCTCTGTATTTTCAACATTCAGACTCACCCATGCAGAATTATCCTTTGCAGCCGAAACTTTCTAATCCTTTTGGAAAAATGCGGTTTTGTCTTACCTAATTTTTCTGTTGCATAGTGTGACATCCTTCTGTGTTGCTCATTATTATACTTCATCTCTGCTTTTAAAGCATAAAGCCATGACAAAATTTGCTATCCGATGGATGAGAACAGTGTACAAGTCCGAAGCCATGTGTTCCCTGGGAGCAGTATTCCCTGGGAGCAGCTGTAAACTAAATGTGAGGTTTGTACCTGAGGGACTCTCCCTCTAAATGAGAACAACTGGTTGTAAGGGCACTTTAGTAAAGCCAAGTAATTACCTGGTAAACAAAGCCCTTATGGAAGTGTGTAATGATTATATAGTCCCTTCTGATACCTAAACCCTTACCATAAATGCATTAAATGTGGCAGATCATCGTTGCTGTCATGATCTTATAAAGCAGTCATTGCTCAACTGCCTTACGGGTTTTCGTTCTGGGCCTTATATAAACGTCTGAAAAAATGCCCAAGTGCCTGGTTTTTCTAAGGTACAAGAGATCTTAGTATAAATAAGTACCTTTTAGCAGCTGTCTGTACAGGAAATTAGGTGCCCAAAATCATTTACTAACTTAAGGCAAAAAAAAAAAACTTCATTCATTTTGATATGTGGCTGTTTTCTCAGGTTGTTTTCCATTTCCTGATTTTCTGTATTAATCCCAATGTATGAACATGTAAATTATTCAGGAGTAACATTTACTGCATCTTTTCATGAACATGCTTTTCCAAATGCAGTCATCAAGTCCTCTGTAAAGTGTTTTGGTCTGATGGCTTAAGAAGACTGAAAAACTGAAGCATTTATGGTGATGGCGAGTGTTGGAATTAGCTGGATGCACTGTGTTTGGAGCAAGTGGGAAAGAATGTGTTGAATTTCTTGGTTATGTGCTCTGATTCATCAGACTGATGGAGGGCAAGGCTGAAATAATTATTTTATCTCCTTTGTCACCAAAAACTGCGGGGGAAGAAAAAGCTGTGCCTGCTGAAGTTCAGAGTCCCATCCTCTCGTGATGTAGCTAAACAGAAAATCTTGCATTACTGTTTGCCATACTGTAGCTGTGGATGAAAAGAAAACCTGAGCTTTTAGGACTGGCAATAACACCACTTTTATTAAGTTTCTATTGAAGGACTATTTTGAATAAGATAAATTGATGGGCTGAGCACAATAACGTTCAGTATCTCACTTTCAAATACGTAGTATGCAAGCGCTACTGAATAAGAGAAGAAATTGAGCTAAGAGGTAGGAAAAAGGTTACTTGGCAACATCATAGTGTTTGTAAAGAGGAGAAAGAAGGGTCAGGAACTTAATGAATTTTGATTATAGAATTTTCTTTAAGGCAGTCATTGGATGAAAAGAAATCTCCTAAACCAGATTTCGGTGTTATACTGCAGTAGGGATTGCCTAAAGCAAAACAGGGTTTGTCTGGAAACAAACTGCAGAGAATAGCAAAAGCATAGCTGCTGCATACAAACAAAATTGGACTCCCCAGAGGCAAGCAGTGCTGCTCCCAGCTGAGGCAGAGACGAGCTGAACAAGGCATGTGATGAGAGCTGGTATTCATTTTTTGTATTGTCTGGAGTAAACGTACTTGGAAGTGTGGAAATGACTGGGAGAGACCCCCATGTTTACTCTGTTTCGACTTACCGTCAGTATCTGGGAGAAAGACACCAAATAGAAAAGCACTGTGGCTTATAATTACAGTTCGGCTCAGCTTACCAGCATTTTTTCAATGGGTGAATGAATTTTCTTCTGTAATAATAACTTACTAATTTCCGACCCTTGCAGAGAAGGATCCACTGATTGTCAGAGTTGTGGTGGCACCCAGTTGTATGGCTCCACTAATTGTACCTGGTTCTTTGGGTGGAATAGGATGTTCCACCCAATGCCAAAACAAGTTACCTGCCAAACTCCCCCTTCCCATCCACTCCAGCCTGCAGTAAAATGATCTTGTAGAGCCTTAATTTTGTAAACTAATTCATCGGATCATGGCAACCAAATGTGGTACATTTATGGTAAATATACTTTGATTGGAAATACTAATTATGGTACCTAGAAGAATGCAGTCAAAGAAATAGCATCTTTTCCTCCCTGCCCCCTCACTAAAATTTTAGCTATTAGTAATCATTCTGACAAATATAAAAGGCTCAGTAAAATCTTATTCAGTGCATTCACATGTTTGGTTTTTTTTTTCCACTGGTGACCAGTACATATCCATATGGAGTTTGATTTTTTTGAACCATTAAAAAAACTGCTGAGTATATAAGCTGAATTGCTCCCTGGAGGATGTTTTGATTTTTCTCACCTAAGTGGGGGCTTAAGTTAAAGATGCTGTTGGAAGCTTTCACACAGTTCAGTGTGTAGTAAACACTAAATATTAAATTAGTTTACTAAAAATAGTAAATACTGTTTAAGTAAATAAAGGAATACTTCAACATCTCATTACAAATACAGGGATTTAAGAAAAACATTTGCACTGATGTATGCTAGTTACTTGGTTTCTCTTTTCAGTGTGGGGAAAGCAAAACTAATAAAATGTGTTTCATCTTCTTTTCACTTTCAAGCACCAATTTTTGAATATCTGTTATGCCAGTTTGTCCCAATAACTCTTAGAAGAACGTTATTTTAGGTGTTTTAAAGCACTTAGAGCTTGGTTTCACTGCTTTCATGACTTGAGACGTAGGTGGACCATTATTCTGACCCTAAATATCTCAACATTTCTAGCTGAAGCTAAGCTCTAACCATGATCAAAGTGCCACATCAGCAGAGTGGGTTGAAGTTTGGTGGAGCTGGGATGATGAGGTTTTCTGTGGTGTTAATCCAGATGCTGTGCTATTCAAATGATAGTAACTCTGCAGAGAAATAATTGCTATTCCAAAGTAGGCAATGGGTTGGCTTTTGTATTTTAAGTTATTCTGTTAAAAAATTCCAATGTCTAACCACTAAGTATGCATAAAGCTCTTCTCTTTTATTGTTCCTTTTACTCCTTATATTTTAAAAAACCCCAGAACCAGAGCACCTCGAAAGAAAACATCTTTTATGGGTCATGTATTGTTGATAAGATCAAATTAACTGCTGTAGCTTGCAAATTACCGCTGGAAATAAATTTTTAACATAATTTGGTTTAGGGGAAAAAAAAAAAAGAAGTTTAATTTGTGACTGCTTAGTCTCTACCACAGCAGTTCCTGACTTTCTAGATTTTGGAAATATGAGCTCAGAATTTTGCATGAGGGTAAGAAGATGTGGTTACACTCAGTTCTGCAATTTTTGGGCTTCATCAAAGCACTCCTGAATATACCTGGTTTTGTGTCAATTAGTATTCCTGCTGGAATCTGTAGCAGTGCCTGTACTGTTGAACAAAATCAGGTGATAAGCTGATCACCTCAAGTGAGAGCCTGTTGCTGGCTCACCTGTGAGACGTGTTATTTCATGGCCCATGCTTGTCCATAAGACAAGTGATGGATAAAATATAGCTGAATTAGATTGAATTAGATGTCTCTTGAATCCATTTTTATTCCAGTGCTTAAGTTAACTTTAGTATCAGAAACTGGCCATATCTTGTGGTTTTTTTAATCTCCTTGTTTTACCAGGTGAGTATTTAAGGAGCACTGTGGTCCTTCTGGATTTTTGGCAGTGTTACATTACAGTCATTTCCTTCAGCATGATGTGTGTTGTAAATGGATGTGTGTCTGTGTGCATGCACGCTTATGTAGAGATGAAATAATAGATGCTAGGGTTTTAACCTTGTAACTGTTACGAGATCTTTATGTGTCTGCTTTAGGGTCGACCCTATCCCATATGACACTCCAAAACCAGCGGGCCACACGCGATTTGTCTGCGTCTCAGACACACACTCCAGAACAGATGGCATCCAGATGCCTTATGGGGACATCCTTCTCCACACGGGCGATTTCACCGAGCTGGGACTGCCCTCAGAGGTTAAGAAGTTTAATGACTGGTTAGGTAAGGAATTACTGCCTTTTGGTGACCCCAATTAACCTCTCCTGTCCAAGTGTCAGTCACTGCCTCCTAATTGAATTAGAGCACTTCAAAATCCCCCCACCCACCCTTGCTCCACTTGTCCTCCTGTGATGTGCTGTTTCTAGGCTCAGTCTGATTCTGTTAATTAAGACAAATTTACAGACTTTGTTGTATTTCTGCAGTATCTTGAGGGAAAAGATTCTGTCATTCCACAGCAAGGACTGTGTAGCCTTTTGTTGCTTAGGGGGTGGTGGCATCATATATGAATGCATACAGTGTTCCATGAGTTGATGCTGTGGAGTTTTATAGCCACAGCCGAAACTAGTGCTCACTGTGTTTTGGGTTTACTGTAATTTAAAGCAGTGCTGAAAGCTACAACGTATTTGGAAAGGAGAAAGTCCTTCTTCCTACAATTTAAGATGGCAATATCAGTAATACTGTTTGGAAGAAGATAATTTTTTGGGGGTGGTATACACATGGTTGCCCCTTTGAGTTAGAATACTGGCATGTGATCTTTGAATGAGAGGCTCAATGCCTCTTTGGTAGAATGCCTTCCATATTCTGCTGTAGTTGATAACAATGCCTTGGTACTATATTACTACAGTTGAGGCCAATTAAGTTGCAACAGCAGAAGACCAAAATGGAGAAGGCGAACTTGTGCAAGGATGCTCCTGTTTTAAATGCCGCTGCTAGGCTGGCTTTGTACTGCCATGTCACCACTTGCACTAGAAATACCCAGAGGTGAAAGTGACTTAATCAGCTGATCTTCAAGAAATTTTAGAATGAATTTATGGCATTATAGAAAAACTTCTGAAAGCATAGCTTTGTCATCAGACTTTACCTCCATCAGGACAGTGTGTCTTGCCTACTCTGTGATGGCCACATCTCTACATGCCTTTAATAGCATCATTTTATTCCACTAGAGTTCGTTGGCTGACCTTTCAACAAATAAGTAAAGAGCATTTGGATTTACAAAAGGAATTTTTAAATAGAGGAGCTTCCATATTCTTTGTCTTTTCACTTTTCTTTGCATTTTCTCAGTACTGTTCTTTTTATTATCCTGACATCCTCTTATTTCCACTGCCCAATCATTTTTCCTTCTTTTTATTGCTGTTGGGATTGGGGCTTCCAGATACTGCCACCTTAGTGTAACTTAGTTCTGTCATTCTTATTTCTGGAAGGCAAAACTAGATGTTACGAGCCCAAAGCTATCCTGTTTTCTAGGAATGTAATAGCAGGACTGGGAAGTAAGAAGCAGTAGGAGAAGCAGGTGAATATGTACATAAGCTGAGGGAAGAGTAAGAATCATCTTCCTCAACTTTTGTTTTTTTACATGCACGGTGTCCACTTCTTTTTTGTATGTGTGACAATAGCAGTTATTAGGTTTCTGGCATAAGGCGAGGCAGCAAATTGATTCCCCTGTGAAACCGTGTTGCTTTGGTAAATACTTGCTCCAGTGCTGTCCTCTGCTCATCTGGAATCAAACAGCTGTGAAGGCAGGTGTGTACACTTGCCTTTCAGGAGTTTATTTCAGGCTCCTATCTGCAAAATGGGAGTAATTGTGTTTTTCTGTTTACTACATATATTGTGAAGATTGATACCTTTAAGGTTGTGAGGTGATGACATGTAATAGTTAAAAAAATGCATATCAGTGGCAGGCAGAAACAGGCAGGATTCATTTTTCTTCTGCTCTGTAGTGGGAGGCGTGATTTTTCACCATATTTGGTAGGATCCTTATTCCAAAGCAGTGCACTGAGAACTCCCATCAAATGTAACATTGTTGTTATAAAAAGAGGTTTCCATATCTTCCCTGTGCATGATTTTCTCCACTGGCAGTCTTGTTGTAAAGCAGTAATGAAGACAAGGCATCTGTGTAATTTATACCATGAGGGAAAGAAGTCAGATCAAAGCTAGGCTTCATTCTACAGCTTATTTTACCTAGTTCATGGAAAAAAAAAAAACAGGATCTCATGTCCGCTAGGATTATACAATAGGATAACTAAGACACAAAACCTGCCCATTATTTTCTTGGCAGTAAAGTCAAAGGAAAAGTTAAAAGATGATTATTCTGCGCCCCTGCCTCACTTGTACTTCACTGGGTGTTACAAATGCCAAGAGTTACACAGGACTGAGAGCACTTGTCAACCCTGAAACAATGTATCGTGGGTCTTGCATCCCTTTGCAACTCTCTGGGTATCTCACCTTAGCAAGATGTCTAGCATCTTGTCCATCCATTTTATTAACATTCATCCTTCTTCCATGTTTCCACCACTGAGTCACGGAACATGCTTTCCATGCCCTCTTTCATACTCCTAGCTCTCAGCCCTTCCCGCAACTTCTACTAGTTCTTTTACCTTTTCTCCCTTTGGCTGATAAATTTTCATTATTGGTTTTGCATGAAAGTCATCTGGGCTTCTACACTGAATAACCTCTGTGGTCACTTAGTGATTGCACACACTAGCTGAAGTAATTTATTCACTTTGTTTTGGTGTGAACATATCCCTTGGGTCTTGTAACTGCTGTGATCACTTGACCTTAGTGACTGTTAAATGCTTTAAACACAGTTATTCTAAATTTATAATTGTTTTCATTAAAAATCTCTTATAGTAACTTAACTGACCTTGCAGTAAACACACCATTATGGGCTGAGGAAGAATTAAGATGTTATTCTATGCCCAATATATTTCTTACTGGATGTTTCAAAATACTGTTACTATCACTGTTCATATCTTCCCCATCCATTCTCATTCAGTCATATATGTGAAATGAAATACAGGAATATCTAATTATAGCTCTGTCTTCATAGTGCAATATTTCCTTTCCCTGTGATGGGAAGTGATTGAATAACTCATAAGAACTGAAGATGAAGCAAAGATAAATTCAGGCAGATAGACCTTTAATGAGTGACGATATGTTTATTGTGCTCAATTAGCATGGGCCTGATTGTGCATATCCTTACTTGTGTGAATAATTTGCATCTGGTTTAGTCATTTTTCTCAAATAGCCATTTTTCTTCTTTTTTCATCTAGTTGTTATCTCTTACTGTGTTCATTTTTTTCCACTTCTCATGCAAAATTTCTAATATAAGGCATACTGCTGCATGAGAAAGGTAGAATTCTGCAGTGGAAGATGCAGATAAATCCATTAGGTGAAATTCCTGCTGGTTTATGCCTGTGGAACTGAGGATAGTATTTGGCTTTTTTTTTTCCCCTGAGATTAGCAGGTGTGGGATTTAGCACTGTATAAGCTGCCCTCCGTTTATATACTCGGCATGAAGTGCTGTGATATGGAATACCTCTTTGGCTAGTGTCCTGCCTCTGCTTCCTCCCAGCTTCCCCTCCTCCCTGGCAGAGCATGAGTCTCAGAAAGTCCTTGATCAGACCAAAACATTACTGAGCAGCAACTGAAAACATCGGTGTTATCAGTGCTGTTCCCAGGCTGAAAGTCAAAACCACAGCACTGCACCAGCTACTAAGAAGGAGAAAAATGACTGCTACTGCTGAACCCGGAAGACATGTTTTCCCTTTCATGTCTTGCATTTGCTTGGAATAAATATTTCTTTTCATTTCTATGGGATAGTGACTTGAGGAACTTTGTGACAGATTTAGTGAGTTTGTACTGGAACAAATACTTCTTTACCTGTAATATGTGTTTGCCTTTAGTATAAACATTGGTGATAGAGCTAAAGTAAAAATTGACCTTTTTTTTTCCAGTTAATTTTTTATTTTCTTTCTCCTGTGATGTAGTTCCTCCATCCTGTTAAAGTGAGAAGAACGATTATACTGTTTTAATGTGGGGGCTTTCTTGTTACACTCTGCATATATGGATGTGGTCCTCAGTAGCATCTTGTCAGTTGTTTTAAACTTCATTTTTATGTGAATGTTTAGTTAATGAACATAGCAGCTCTGGCTTGGAATTGCTGGCTGTTACATGGAATAGATTGACAAAATGGGAAGAGCACTGGAAATGTGGTGGTGCTTTTGGTGGTGTGGACAGACACTTGGTTCCAGTCTATGCTTAGATTTTTGCATTAGTGTTGTAGAAAATTGAAATGCTATTCAAAACTGTA
Source organism: Psilopsiagon aurifrons (assembly GCA_025447955.1). Lineage (NCBI taxonomy): Eukaryota > Metazoa > Chordata > Aves > Psittaciformes > Psittacidae > Psilopsiagon > Psilopsiagon aurifrons. The sequence continues at coordinate 11,591 of JAOEHY010026966.1, read as the reverse complement.
AGCCAGATGCCTGCCAAAATACTGTTTGATCTTAAAGATAGTATAATTTAATCTGAAAAAAGATGAGCTGTAACAAAAAAGTTTAATGTTAAGATCAAGCTCTTGTCTTATCACTGTTTAAAAATTCAGGGTCGCATTCCTTTTGTATCCTTTCTCAGTCTCTGGTCTGGCTCAGTTATTCCCTCATTTTATCTATGCTTTGTCTCCCCTCCATGCATATTTCATTTAGGGTTTCAGTTGAGTGTATTCCTCTTGTTAATGAACACTGAAAAACATTTCATTGTGACAAAATATTTACTCTTGGGGACTTCCGCTCTGTAAAAATGTATTTCTGATGTGAATTATTTTAGCATCTGACATGACAATTTCTCCATATTCAGAGGGATATTAGCTCAAAGTATTCTGAACTAATTTAGAACCAGAAGAAAGCTTATGAATAATTTAAGTAAAATCATGTCCTTTTTTATTTTTTAAGAAAAAAAAAATCATCTTCCTATTTTTATAAATGGATTTATTTCTGATTTGTGTTTTTACCATCTGGAGCGTATTTTGAACTCTGTATTGCTCTAGTTGTTATAGCCAGAATGAATAATTGACTAAACATAAAATACCATTTGATGAACAAAAAAACTCTTAGCACTTGGAAAAAAAAAATTGCATTCATTGCAAGTGAAAGAAAATGCTGAGGTAGCTTTAATCCTTTAAGTATGTATGAGTTTGCACAGCTGTTCTTGGAGAGAGGGAAGCAACTCCCGGGAAAATCTATTAGTCTGATTTTGAAACCAGCTATGTCTTCTGTGAGTGGCTCTTGCAGGGGACTTCTTTAGGCTTCAGACACCAGAATGGGATATATGTATTTTAATAAGAAGTTTGCTGGCTGCTGAAGACAGTTGACGCTTCTGTTGGTGTTTGGCATTCTGCTGTCCCTCTGCTCCTATTGGGAGTTCCGTGTGATTTGCAGCATCCAGAACACACTGACTGCCTATCTCAGAGATGCTCCCAACTGGAGAATTATGGAGACCTGGAGGTGCCCTTGCAAGCCTGTACAGACAGTTTTATTGTGTCTACTTGCTTATTAATTATAGATGCTGATTATTACAAGTTCGGAATGCAATTTCATTAAAAAAAAAAAAAAACCCAAACAGGTTTAGAAGATGAAATCTAGAACCTTCAAGTTTTTTGTCATGTGGTGGGTGTTTTTTACTTACTTCGTTCTCTGGCTTATGTATGTCACTCTGTCTTTATGGTGAAGTTTTTAAAAGTTTCTTCCAAGTTTACTTGGGTTTTATTGCAGTATCACGGCTTTAGTTTTGCTCTAACTTGAACTGTTTCTAACATCACATTTAATAGTTAATATCGCATTTGTACTTAGTTTTAAATTCCCATGTGGCTCAACTGAATTATCCTCAGTGCTCAGCTTTTATTTGCATAAACTGATTTTAGCTATATTAATTATTTTGGTTTTTTTCTTCTCAGAGGAATACAAAAATAACTTGAATGATACTTCTTATTGTTTTTATGAAATAGTGGGGAAATATAGCCATGTGACTTTTTGGTCATCAGCTGATTTATATTTTCCTAATGTAGCAATCTACAGTGAAATGCGAAAGCAAAAGTGGTAAAATGTGCAAAATTACACTTTGGTGCTCTGGTGCTAGTAGCTGCTCTTTCATATTTATCCTCTGCTCTGAGACACATACTAGATGCTTTATGGAAAACATAAACCTGAAGTATAACTTGCAAGGTAAAATAGAAGAGGTTGTATAGGAGTGAGACGAGACAAGATAGTAAATTTTCCACTGACTAAAGTGGAATTTGTGCATAAGGGGTATCATAAGTTTATTCACATCTGACCAGTTGTTTTGTTTTGCTTTTGTTATTCTTGGCAACTTTCTATGAAGACAGTTCACTAGAAACTGTTTTACTGTTAGTGGCATGCAGAGAAAGTTGGATTCTGTTTAAACTGCAGTCACTAACTTACTAGAGACAGTGTAAAAACCTCTATACTACAGCTGTGTACTACCTGCCATGGTGAGTCAGAGTCAGACCAAATATTAAGGTGTTACTTGACAGCTATTAGAAAACTTGGCTAAGGTGAAATGCACTTTCAAAGAGGATAATGTTTTCACTGAGTGGCTATGTGTATGTTTGAACTTATGTACTCATTTGGTAATTTCAATGAAAGGAGCCGGTGAGCAGCGTAAAGTATTGCGCAATTCTTGGATGGGCTTTCAATCACAATACTTGCTCAGTCATTTCTTGGATCTCTTTCCCTGTACTGCTGTTGTCTTAACAGGGGAGGAGGGAAGGGTTCAGGTTTCAAATAACAAACCATAACCAAAACAAATTTATAAAATAACCAAAATAATTCTTCCTTTCAATTCCCCTTTTCCCACAAATGCACTTTAAAAGAGGACAGAGATCTATGGCTGTTGTATTGACCAGGCATGAACCAAACAATGCCACCCAAATAGGAAGTTTTATAGGCACTGTCATTAGATTCTTCCTCCAGCATTGCTGCTGCAGCCACATATCATAATATGCGAATGATTTCAAAGGAAAGCAGACAAAGTATGTATTCTTTGTACACCATCAATTTATTCTGTCACTTACAAATTTAATGTTGCATGAAAAATACAAAGTGCAGAAATACCTCTGTCCTAAATGTTCCCGTCATGCACACCATATTAACGATATCTAATTAAAATAAGAAGTCTTTCTGTTAGTAGAGCATCACATTGCTGCTTAGAAAGAACAATGGGGTCGGGGTGGAGGAGTTGCTTTGAGCAGAGAAAGGTTGGGGCTGGGGGAAGAAAGCACTGCAGATTTTAGTGTAATGTGTAGTGTTCAGAGAAATTTTATTTCATCATAAAGATTAGCAGGCTGTGTAATTTAATTTAAAGCTGGTTGGCAGTGTCCTGTCTATTACAAAGCCTTTTTTTTTGTTTGTTTTAATTGCTACTGGTTCTTTATGTTGTATGTGACTGCAGAACCTAACAGACAGCAAGAATGATCTTTGGGTTTTGTGCTTCCCAACCCCCTTCCTCTTTTCAGTCCTGCATGTTAGGAAACGTGTGAGATTACCTTGAACAGAGCTACAAAACAGTGTATCAGTGAAATGCCAGCCTGCATATTTTTGGCTTGTATAAAATGACTTTTTTTGTGGCCAAACAGGCACCAAGAGTGGAATCTGCTAAAATCCTTAGACTGGGGTGACTTGAATCAGGCTTAAAACTCAAATGTTAGCATTTATTCACACTGTTGTGGACATTACTGTGCTGTAGAAAAGCAATATGCAGCAATTTATGTTAATGCAAGACTGACAGACCTTTATCTTACAGTAATTGCCTGTACTGGGGGGTTAATAAATGTTCCAAGAATTACTGACTTCTTTTATTTATTTATTTATTTATTTTTTGTTAAAGAAAAATAGATTGCTGCTTCTTGCTGGCTGAAACCAGCCTGCGTGGCTTGTTAATTAACCCTCTTGTTGCAGTGGGCTGAAGCTGAGTGGTTCAGCTTCGACAAATTCTGCATACATTTTCTGTATTGGGAACGATGCGTCTTGGCACAAAAGGGCTGCATAAGAAAGACCTGTGCAACTCCATCTGTCCCATCCACCCCCTTGTGCCTGTTATAAGAGCTTGAAATCTTTATTGACAGTATTTGGGGGCGTATATTGATTTTAGAGGCTGGGTGTTATATTCATGGGCATACTGGTACCACTGGTTGGGGGGGAGGGAAAGGAGAAAAGAACCCCTTCTCCCAGAGCTACAGGAATTTGTGATTTCTTTGTCCTGCTTTGTGTCCTGCATGACAGTTTGAATAATAGTCCTTGCTCCATGCAATGGTTATAAGACCCACATGCAGCATCTTCTTGTGGTCAGCCCCAGTGCAGGGCCAGGAGGACCTGCTCCATGTCCCGTGGTACCATGCCGATCTTAGCATGTGGTTCATGTGTGGGCTGGTTCATGGTGGCCCTTCCACAGGGGGGAAACTGAGTTTCTCAGGACTTGAGGTTGCCTTGAGGTTCAGGTCCCTTCAGCGCCTCACTTCACTGTGCTCTTCTGGTCTATTTTCTCATCCTGCACCTTGGCTACGAGATGAGGATTACCAAACCTTCACATGTTATTGATGGTACATTTAGTAGAGGAGGAACATAGCAGCACAACAGGGGACAGCAATGTAAGGAGAGAAGCAAGAAGATGCAAAGCCAAAGCACAAATAACATCAATCTAGAGGAGAGATGAAGGCTCTCACAAAGATGAGCACAAAGATGTAAAGTAGTGGAAATCCACCTGATTTTCCCAGAGCTTTATCTCTTCTCAAGTTAATAAAATTAAGAAATGAAAGCTCAGGAACACTCTGTACTTTGAATTTCCTGTAACTGTTCATAAGTGAACTTTAAAGACCTCAGAATTTTGTACATCTTTTCTAATGAATCAGAAGCTTTAGTATTACAGGCTGGGCTGGGTATCAGAGTACAGTAACTCCTTTTCTCCTGAATGTTGCCATTAATTGGTGTGGGTTTTTTTGTGTGTAACCAGCAAATGCAGAGAGTTTTAGTTTAAAACAGAGCTGCAGATGATAAAATTACCCATACTTCTTGGATTTACCTGAGCTGCTCTCCCTCAGATGTTACTCTTAAAGCTTCCCACTCCCTAAGCAGCATTTGACATTTGCCTTCACTACTGAGAAATGAGCAGAAAGCTGCAAGGCAACCACGAAGTCTCCTGTGTTTTCGTACCAGAGATGCCTTCAAAGCATTGTAGGGAAGGAGTTTGTTCCTTTTGCTCTCCTCTGTCCCTGCTGTGAGATCTGGTGTTTGCTGGGAATAAAATGATGTAGCTGTAGCCATACTTGTGGTCCTGTGAGTAAAGGTCCTGGACTAATGTCCTCTCTTAAAACCGCATGCAGAATAATTCTCAGACTATCACTGTAGGGAAAACCATGCACCATTTGCAGTCTTCTGGCTGTAAATTATAATACTGAACCATTAGTTGGAACATGAAAGGCGGGAAGGGATTGCCTAACCAAGGATGGCCAAGGGGATGTCCTGCTGCTGCAGTTACTCTGGGGATGGAAGGAGGGGAGAGACGGATCTGGTCGTGGATCTTGTGCTGGGCAGCTCTGGCTACCTGTGTTAAAATGAGTCTTGGCATTTGAGTGAGTTACTGGGGGATGCGTACTGTTCCTAGTGGAAACAATATAGCTATTCCTAAACAAATGCTTCCGGGAAGCCAGCTGGAAAAACACTGATGCTCACCTTTGAGGTGAAAGGGCGAAACCTTAGCTGAAAGGAGCAGAAATAAGAAATAAATTGTTACCTTTGTATAAGTGACTGAAATGGCTGTTCTTTTAGTGCTTTATCTTAATGGCCAGCTCTGATTAACTATAGTTGCCGCTTTATTCAGCAAAACGTAAGGTCTGCAGGTCATGCCTTTTTGCAGCAGGCTTTTAATTCCTTTTTTTTTTTTTTTTAAGTCTAGAAATGATGACTAAAACAGGCAAGTCAGGAGAGACCCTATTCTGCAGAAAGCACACTAGATGAAATACTGCAAAGACTGCATGTCCCAACAGCTGATGATAGCTTTTAATTACAGAGAAATATTTATTCATATACCGCAATCCTTGGTGTGCTTCTGAACACAAAAGGAAAGTACAGATGCTGTATCATGCAGATTTTGCTGCACCTTGTGAAAATATTACTGTAAATTCAAATGCTCAGGTAGAAGTACCAGAAGTCTCACATATCCATTTCACTTCATTTAAAAACGTTTTACTACCTTAGTTGGTTAGGTGCTTACTACAAAGGAGATATGCCTTATTAAGTAGACGAGACAGCTGAGCAAAGGGCCTGTGTACTTGTACAGGGATAGAAAACATGGGAGTTTCACCTGAATACTGTCACAGATAAATCACGCACACTATGTTGCAGAATGGAATTTACATTACATATACTATTTTTCGTTCATCTGTTTTGTCCTTTCTTCTTTGGGAGGGCAATTAGGAGGTATGTCGTATTTTAGCAGGTGCGGTGCCTTGGGTGTTTAGGAAACTTCAATCTTAACTGTCTTTCTTGAGGTCTTGGGATGCTGTAACTAAATTATATAATAATTGAAATTCTGCAAAGCCGGGAGGGGAGAGGAGGTGAGATTTGGAACTCCGTAGTTATCACTCTAGACTTTATCAGGCTTAAAGTTTCCTTCTCTTGCTCTTTTATTTTAGTGTTTGGGGTTACTATATGTGTTTAAACTGACAATGAAGATATTTGAGGCTGTGCGCCATTCTGCTCAAGCAATTCTGGATGGCTAGGGAGAAAAAAAGCAGCCCAACTCTTCGTAAGAGGAATTCAGTTCCTTGTAATAACATGATACAGCTGGAGCAATTTGGTTGTCTCTTAGTAGCTAAGAAGCGTCTCTGTGGACTGGGTTATTAAAAGGAATTTCCTTATAGGACTCAAGAGATTCCTAGTATCCAGATTCATCTTGAAAGACCATAATGGAATGTTTAGGTTTATTTAGAATAATAAATTAAAACGTGGGATTCAGAAAATAATGCTGGAGGTTCATAAAGACCTGCCTGAATATTTTTAATTGACTGTAATTTCTCTTTACATTTGCTGTTTATTTTCGCTTTGGTTTTTATCCTCTGTAAAACTTTCAGGAAAAGGACCATGGACTGATATACAGCCCATAGTGCCGTCAAATGGATACTGGGCCGAGTTTAGTTCAGGTTTTAGTTTTTTCCTGTTCCTTCTAGGAAAAGGAAGAAATGATGCCCAACAAACATCAGCATCGCCATCCAAAATTACATTTAAAAATGCCTTTGAAAATCAAACTTGCTTCTTATATTCTTACATGTACAAAACATGATCACAAGGTAAAATTTCCAAAGCAGCTAATTGTTTTAGCACAATGAAGGATGTTACATTCTCAGTTATTAAAAAGCTGTTGTCCTGGTTTAGACAGTAGTCCATGCTTTTAAAACCTGTGGGTTATTTAAAAAAATATTTTGCCTCCTTTCTTTTTTCCTTTCAGTTTATTTTTCTTGTGATTATTCTTGCTGTCCCCGCTTATTGGTTTTTCTCTTACAATTATGAGAATTAGTTTACCCACAGTGTACTAAAAAATAATGATTTTGAAAGGAAGGATTTCAGTCCCATGTATAAAAACTGGGAAGTTGCGTAAAATATACGGTACGATAGAAATAAATCATGTATTTGAGATTTTTCTTCTCGTAAGAAATGCTCTGACCACCTTCATGGGAGGCATTTAGAGGGGTTTTTTTGGAAGTACTGACTAGCCTTTACCAGGCTGCAAGGTGGAGGGAGATGTGTGCCTACTGCTTTATGCGTTTGTAAGCCTCAAAGACTTTCATGTAAAAATGAGGAAACAAATAATGGGAACAGGTTCAGGGTGGAAAAAACCAGGAGAATGTTTTTGGTGCCTGTATGTGCTTCCTGATTGTTTTAAATATTTGTTTTGAATTAAGATGGGTCCTTTGCATTCACTGGCCTTTTGCAGTGTGAAAATATGTACATGCAAATACCAAGACATTGTCTTTGATAATTATGATCAGCTTAATTACTTTCTATATAATTGTTTCTCAAGATGACCTCCTTTGTGATGGCTTTTATTCATTTGTTTTAGGGAAAAAAAAAAAAAAAGACTTAATTGGAATTGTAAGTTGCAGAGACAAAGGGTATGTTATGGGAAATAGGTCCAGATCTGGTTGTGTCAGGCAGTGACTGTTGGGTTTTACATTCTTAAGATTCATGGAAAAAAATCATTTAAATTGATACGTGTGTGCACAAGGTAATATCAACAGCCTATATATTATTTCAAAATCTGGTGAGTTTCTTTATAGAGGATTAGGTTATATAGCGTGGGGGGACTCAAAAAAGAAAATAGAATTGTGTATTGATGCCTTTAGAAATATTATTTGAGGGCAATAAAGTGTTCCCTGAAATTCCCTCCTGACTGGAGAAAATGGAGTTTGTTTGCAGTAATTGCATTTTCTAGCATTTGGTTTCGCACTTTCCAATATGAGTTAAGCCAATTGGAACCTGTGATTTCGTTTTGCTTATTGGCAAAAGTACCATGTAAATTGATCTGTGATGCATTTATAGAGAATGCTTTGAAAATTTTGAAATAGAGATGGCTTTTCTTATAAGATTTAGATAGTATTAGGGTTTGTTTCTATATTTTAGCTTAATGTAATAGTAACCAAAAATGTTCCTTTTCAATTTAGTCTTAATCAGGTTCAAGAAGAACATTTCTGCTTAGCCCCACTAGCAGAGTTTATGTTCCCTATCCAAGCCAGTTGAAACTTTACCAAGCTGAAATTGGTCTGAAACTTGTCAGCCCTGGTACATTAAGGTCTTGATTGCAAGAGAAAATGTAAAATTATGTTGGACAAAATATATTTCTATGTATATGGTAGTATACAAGCCTTATAGAACTTAAACTGTAGGGGGTTAGATGCAAATTTCATTATTAAGTGTAAATGTGGGTAATTCTGTTTAGAGGAACATCCTTCAGCTCTGACAGATAAAAGATGCTTCTGCCTGAAAACCTTACCTATTTTCCTAAGTGAACACTATTTCACTTAAAGGATGTCTTTGGAGGTGTGCACTTGGCGCCAGTGCAGTCGTAGTGGTCCTTCAGATACTGCTTTGGCAATGGGAAAGGGAAGAGTAGCAGGAACTATTATTTCTGCAAGAAGCATTTTTTAAGAATGAAGGGGAAAAATCAGTCTATTGCAGTGCTTAGAGAGGGTGGTGTGTTCAGGATGTGCTAAACTTAAAGGAAAACTTCGTAACTGTCAGCTTTTTTGATGATACTTTTTTTTAGATGACTTGTTTTTTCTTTTAGGTGTTTAGGTGTTTGTTTTTATTCTTAAAAGCTTCATTTCTTAAGTTGCAGAATTACAAGCCTGAAAAGAAAAGCCTTTCCAGGGACTAGCAAGCAATCTGTGCTGCTTCTGTTTCAGATTTCATCATTTTAAAGTCAATTTGGGGGACTTTTTACACCTAAAGTTGGCAGTGTTGTAAGCTGCAAAATCTGCAGGCTTTTTTTGGTTTTGAGGTTAGACTAAACAAAAAACTTTGGATTCTGTTTGTTTCAAAACAAATAGCTGTCATGTATTAACTGATAAAATTTCAGTGAAGCTTTCCCTTTCTCAAGAAAAAACATTTCAATAATAGTGGCACTGTGAAATTCAAAACAAATTTGAGATCAAAATCCAGCTCACAACAGAATAATGCTAATAAGAAAGCTGTGGAACACTGATGTGAAGCAAAAAATTGGTACTTATGTTGTGCTGCATTTTTTCTTTCAACAGAGAGGAGAAGGGTATTAATCACAAACAGTTACATTAGAATAATGTTGTGGTTGAGACATAAATACGTAAAAGCAAGGAATTGCTACCAGTGTCAGAGCATTGTTAAATCAGACCCATTGATCATTAGGTTGTGCGGTGTGTACAGCCCTGCTTCAGGGTTCATGCTGCACTTGGCTATGTTACAGCCCAGTGTTGTGCAGAATTCCCTATATTTACCTATGGCAGTGAGAATGAGTGGAAGTTGGTTTTGAGTATGCTGGTTCTGCGGTGGCTCAGAGAGGACCATATTTGCTGCAGGAGGTTGGCACTGCATAGCCAAGTTAGAGGCACTGATGCAAGATTCACTCAGTACTTCCTTGCTTTCATGGGTTTATGACTCAACCGTGGCATTATTGTAACGTAGTTTTTTGTGTTTAATGTTTCTTAGACTTGGTTTTCCATTGCCAGCATGGAAGAAATCCTAATGCATGAGTTTCAGAGGAGAAGGTAGCAGTCTGAACCTGCTGTGTGGCTCGATCCGCAAGTGTGAGTATTAACGCTAGAGCTGTCAGGCCTTGTGGAAATTAATGAAGCCTGACGGTTACAGAGTGAAAGGTCAGAGGCAGAGCTTGCACTTACCTAACATTTCTGTTTTGTTGTGTCTAACAGCGTTTTCAACAAAGGGGAGCTTTAATGTACAAGCTTTAGATTTATCACAGGAATTCAAGGGTCTCAGCCTTTGCTTCTCCCTGTGCTGTAGCCTGATGTTTTCTTTGCATAAAGGCAAAACAGTTAAACTTCCATTCATCTGCTCCTCTTTTTATGTTGCCTGTGTGTGTTTTGCCTTTATTTTTTCCTCTCCAAAATTTTCTTTTGGAGGGGAAAAAAAACAACGAAGAGGCATCTGAACTGATGACAGTTTAAAAAGCTGGTGGAATACTTTCTATTAAGAAAATCTTGAGAGATCTTGTACTTCAGTTTTTTGTATTTCTTTAGAAGAATATTCTAGGTTTTGTGCATGTTCTGTATTTTATTTGCCTGTTTTTTTGGTTTTAATTGTTTTGTTCTGTAGATTTCTACAGAAGCTGCGGTAAAATACGTAGAAATTCATGGGTTATATTTTCAGCCAGTATGTCGGTTGATGTCAATTTTATCTATTCCAGTGAGGACTTTTTGTGAAGGCCGCCTGATTAAAATAGTCAAAATATTTTCACAGTCAGTGGGTCAGTCTCATTGTGGAAAAGATGTTTGTTTTTCCTACCCAGTTTTGGATCTCAGTACCTGCAGCTGATTGTTGGTGAGAGAAGTCTCACCAAAAGCTTGAGTCTATATAGCTGTACTTCTGTGGTCTAACTGACTTGCTGCTGACAAAGGAGAAATCAGAGTCTTTGAGACACTTTCTCTTTTAAAAAGCTGGAAGGGACCTATCTTTGTTGCAGCTGTGCTTGTAAATGCTGGGAAGAGAGAGTAGCCATGCCCGTGAGATGCAGTGGGCTTTCCATGACAAACCTCCATGAAGAGTTACAGAGCTGCTGAGCAGTAGCAGGTTCTGCTAGTTGCCCTTGCCTGCTGCCCAGGACTGGAGGGAATGACACAAGGTCTGCTCCTTCAGTGTTCATCTCTGGATGTGTAAGTGGTTGGTTATGGGTGAATGCTCCATGACCAGTTTTGCACTTCTGAAGTGTATATGATGCACCATGAATTTGTGGTGATTCACTTGCATGGGCATCTCTCCCTCTTTCTGAAGGGATTAAGATTTGTACTTCAAGGTTTCTTAAACTGTTTCTCAACATACAGCCAAAGGGTCTGTGATGCTCTGAAATGGACATGGAAATGCTTCAGATTTCATGGAAGTGTTGTGGTGTTTGAATAGTTGATGCGCGCTTATGCATATTCAGAGCTTCACATCAAAAGTACTTGTATAGCATTTGTGTGTAAATACAGGTTTCTACCGCTGCATAGACAGCTATATCCCATTATTTCTTTTACTTCCTTGTGGGTTTTTTAGGTAACAGTATTTAAAAAATAATGTGATTTTCTATTTTTATAGGGACTTGGCAGTTAACATTCGTTGCAAGCCAGGCTCCTTTTCATGTCTAGCAGCTCTACAGAACTTGGGCTGTGTGACTAAATTGTACTCATGAAGTAGATATGTAGCATGCTATTAAAATGGTAGTGATTGTTCAACAGATTAAGGATTCCTAGGAACTTAGAGAGCCCCACTGAAACACCTGCTTATGTAAGTTAAAAAACCCCCAAACAACCCT
>JAOEHY010026965.1:0-10245 GCA_025447955.1 Psilopsiagon aurifrons | reverse complement strand
CCCCATCCCTGCAGTGCTCAAGGCCAGGTTGGACACAGGGGCTTGGAGCAACTGCTCCATGGAAGGTGTCCCTGCCTATGGCAGGGGTTGGAGCTGGAGGAGCTTTCAGGTCCCTTCCACCACAAACTATTCCACGAGTCTGGGATTCTATGATTCTATATGTAGGTTTATTTCAGGGACAATAAGATGTGCACCTTACCAGTTATGGGCTCTTCAAGATAAAATCCCCACAAACCAAAACCCAACCCCTTAAGATTTCTTTTGTAATATCACCATGACAGTGTGTTTCTCTCCTTGGCTCATTGCTCTGAAATAGCTGAATCATTCCTTGCTGCAAAGTGCTCCAAAATTTTCAGCCAATGGCATGGAAAACTTTGATGCAAAGGTTTCTAAGGAGCTGAAGTCAATCTGTTCGAGTGGGGAGTGGCAGGGAGCTGTGCAGTGTGGAAGTGTGTGAGCCCAGAGTGTCATATACACTTATAAAGCCACAACCTTAACGTTAGGTCCTCCAAGCGAATAGAACACGAAAGACACTTATCGTGTTAAAGGAACAGAAGATGTTTGACAACAGTGCCATAATTTCTCATTGATAGGAGTTGTGTTCCTGTGGGTAGGCAAGGCTGGCATATTAGATGTGCCAGTGTTATAGAAATCCAACCCTGCCCATAATAAATCAGAGCAGGATAACATGGCTTTGATTTCATCAGAGTATAGCGTTTCTGTCTGCTTAGCACTGGGGCTGGAAGCTTTTCTGGTCCCAGCTGTAAGCTGAGATTCCACATCACACCCTCAGTGAGTTTCTGTATTACAAAGGTTGTGTAAATTGAACCACACTAACATCACCTATGGATTCCAGGCTATGTGATTAGCATCACAAATGGCCTTACAGTGTGCATACTGTACACTCACCAATTAGGCTTTCTTTTCAATCCTCTTTGAGCCTTCATAAAGAGAGAGGAGGGCTTTTCTTTGGTGGTGGTGTTGCAAAGAAAAGCTGCTAATGAAGGAGTGATGAATGGTCTGATTGTGTTGCTGTTTGTATAGTTTCACCTTCATTTGCATCAGTACCAGGCACAGATCCCAAGACTCATTTTTCAGTCTTCTTCTTTGCTCACTGCCTGCACTAGAACCAACGAAAGCAGCACATTTATCTTTGCCTCCTAGGGCACAGAATAGGAGTATTTCCCTTCTTGCACCAGTGGGGCCTACTCATGATGGAATGTGGACCTCTCCCCAAGCACATCCCCCCTCTTCTGTTGGAGGTTGATTTGGAAATCTCACGCCAGCTGGAGGATACACAAAGTGCACTGGGAGCCATCCCTGTACTGTCCCTCTGGAATGCTTCCTGCATCATCTCTAAGTCTGGAGCCATTTCCTGCTCCAAGGAATGGATCTCTTATTTAGTATCCTTTTCCAGCAGTTCCCACAGTGTGTTTGGCGCAGTAAAACTGACTCCCCCCACCCCAAACCCAGAGAAAGTACACAAACAGAGTGTCAAATTGCTTACATGGCAGCTCCCTAAATGATTCAAATCAAAAGTGTGAGGCAGTTCTGCAGAGCAAACACTGGAGCAATCCCTCCCTGCCCATAGCCACAGCTGAGGATACACGACCCCCATCTGACGAGTGACTCTTCAGATCTGGAGTTCTTTGGTCCTTCCTATTTTTCCTGTCGTGTTGAAAATGTATCAACTCCCCCAAAATAATTGTTTTCTTATAAGAAAATGAAAGAATGTGGCCCTTTGTGTTCTATATCTGTCCAGGGAACAAGCTTCGTTTGATTGAATGCCAGGGAGAGGATAATGCAGTCTCCCATTAGGCTTGTCTGCATCTTTTTCCAGGATGACAGTTTAAGTCTGCTGGCTACAGATGGCCTTTGACAACTGACAACACTTGCTGCTATGCCAGTGTATGACTTCATCGGTGTGACACTGCATGTGACTACAGCTCTCTTCCTCTTTCACTTGCAGAAACTGGTCTCCATCTCAGTAGCACCACAATAACAGAGGTTTCCCATGCATAAAAAGAACCAGAAGCCTGAAACTGCACTGCTGTTCATGCTAAAAGCACTGGGAGCTGGAAAAACACAGTATTGTTGGGACCTGTTTGTCTGGAGCTTTAACCACCATTAACAATCTGAAGTTGGCCAGATTCGTAAAAACATCTTTACAGCTGCAATAGTTTTTCCAACCGAGTTTCCAGTTCTGTTAAGTTCCACCTGGCTGTAATATCCATCTTCCATGCACCAGAGAGCTTCCCAAGTGAAGAAATGCCAAGTAATGAAACACCAATTGCAGAAGCAATTGCTGTCTCCTCTGAGTCTTGGCAACCTCAGGGAATGCTACAACTTGAATGAATGAAGTCATCCATCATCCAGCAGTGACTGGAGTAGGGTGAACTCATTCTCATTCTGCCTTTTGCTTCAGAAGCAGGAAAAAGTAAGATTCATATTCTAGACTTTTCTCTTTACTGCCTTTGAACAGGGCTCTCAGTTTGCTCTATGGTTGGTAGCTATTATCTTTCCTAATTTTTATTACAGCTGTTTGAACGTAGTCCTAAGGCCTTTTCCAACACAGGTAACTTAATCTTGGCTTTAAAAAGAGAGTGAAAAAAACACTGTTCTCATGTCCTCAACATTTTTTCTTGTTCTAGGCAAACAGAGCTGAGATACAAATGCAGTGGTACGGCTCTTAGGTAGTGAGTGTATGCATGTGCTGTCAAAGTAGCCGTCACAGGCCTGGGCTGGGGATGGAGCTTAGTGTTTGGCCTCCTAACAGAAGATCCAAGGCCAGGTTGGACAGAGCCTTGGGTGCCATGGTTTAGTGGGAGGTGTCCCTGCCCATGGCATAGGGGTTGGAACTGGATGAGCTTAAGGTCCTTTCCAACCCTGTCTATTCTATGATTCTGTGACAGCCAAAAAGTTAAATGCTGTACAAGAACAAACCTCCAGTCCTCACAAACCATAGTGGTGGTGTTACCTGGCAGCTCCTCAATTGCAGCTGGCTCCACCAGACATGGAAATACTTTGAGTGCCAGGCACATGGCCTCTGAGTCCTGGAGTACGCACAGTGCAGAAGGGACCATGAGTCTTCCCTCTTGTAGGAAGTCCTCTGCTGTGTCTTGGAAGAGGGATGTAGCTGGTTGTGGCAGTGGGAAATGCTGGCTGGCAGGGGTACATCAGTGTGCTCAGCTGGAGCCAGGCTTGATCAGTAGAGACAAAAATACCAGGAGACATGTTTTTCATTCTTCATTTTAATGGAGCTCCAGGAAGCCTCCTCTGAACTGGATGGTACAAGCGTTTCAAATTACTCCTTCAAATTCATGTTCGTAATTCAGTTTTAACAAAATGATGTGGTTTTCAATCTCCAGGGAACAATTAAGAGTATATGTAATAATCTCTATTTGTTTAAAGATCACTTTTCAAAGATGATCCCATCTTCACTTTGGAATCATACTGTCACGAGTCTGGGAAGGTGCTAAAGAATAGGAAAATGGATGTGCTATCTAAAAACTTATTTTCTTTGAGTGATAATGTGTTTGTGTCTGTCCTACTGTCAAAGGCAATGGTCAATTTAGGAGAGGAATAACAATTGACATCCCAAGATTTGTATTTGGGAGGTTATTTCTGCAGAGCATTGCGAAATTCCATAATAACTTTGGAAGGCAATTTATCAAAATAAAATGGAACTATCCTGGATAAGTAAATTGCCTCAGTTAGAGGGCCCCATACTGTACAGCAGCCTGAATTAGCCCTGTTCTGATGAGTGAATCACAGAATAGGTCTGTGACTCTTTTCACAAGGTGACTTCTGTAAGTATTACTATTAAAATGTTATATTCCCCACATCCTGCTGAGGAAGAGTGGGACAGATGCTGCACATTTAAATCTTTGACAGTTATCCCATCTGGTCAAATGGTAATTTAAGAGATTTCAAAATAGAGGAATGACACTGACAGAAAGATCTTTAGTCATGTGGCAGACCTGTTAGATGAACAACCAGAGCGACATCCAGTGTGTTGGAAGGGCTGAGTTATAGTTCCTGTTGTGCTCTGAAATCCATCACCTCCTCTACCAGGCAGTGTTTGATCCCTTCAGGCTGGCAAGCATGTGGCCAGCTAAATACCATTTCTGTTCTGATGCTCAAACCACCCTCTTCATAGCCTTAGCTAACAAAATGCTAATATTATTTCTATAGCCTCCTAATGCAACGCCTTTCAAATGATCTTGGATCAAAACCATTGGTTGCTGCTCGTGCCCTTGATCCTTGTGACTGTGGATAAATCTCTTTGCTCTCTTGTTTTGAGACTTAGGAACATGTGAATTTTGCCCTTGTGTAGCCTGAGCTTTCTCTGTCTAGTGACTGTGAAGTCGAGCCCTTGGAAAGGGCAGAGAAGAATAGCAGCAGCTTGGCTGTGAGACATCACTTTGGCTGGCAGTTTGTGAAAGAACACAGTCTGTTGACTGGTAGTGATATAAATATTCAGGACTGGATTGACAGTATGCAGGACAGAAGCCTGCAGGGAATAGTGAAATTGAGACGTGACTTCTTTCTTCCTTTTGCGCTCCTTTTGGGAAGGCATGAAGGGTGGCCAGCAGCAGGTTTCTTTCCTTCCCCAAGATAAAGACAAGTAGAACTGAGCTGCGAGGTGTTGTTGGTATTGTTTTCCACTTGGTTTCGACTTCTGCAAACAAAGCTAGAGCTGGTAAGTGAATATGGTGTAGAGAGCTTGCTAGACCCTCCCAGAAGTGCTGAGTCTCAAGGCTGCTCTTGCTTCTAGGCTGCATAAATGACAAAGCACCTTGGTGTTGGCTACATCAGACCTTTTCTTTTGCAGTTCACTTCATTACCCATCAGTTTGAGCCTCGACGTGAAAGATAACTTCAGTGCTGGTGAAGAAGCAGCTCTCGGTGACGCTTAAGGGGCTGCATTTAAAAGCTAATTAATACAGTGACATCACGACTGAGGAATGTTATTTGCAGTTAAATGTGGCCAGAGAGACCAATGCTTCTACTCCAAGATATAACCATTGAGAAAAACAAGCTTTAAATGACTGTGTAGTATGTATATCCCCAGAATGTTAAATTGATCACTAGAGCCCTTGTTAACTTACCTGCTTTTGGGTCAGATAAAACTAGTGTGATTAGTCAGAAGCACTCATAATATGTAGGTGGGATGAATATAAGAGCCAAGAAGTTGCAATTCTGCTTATCAACAGATCTAAACCTCGGTTAGGTGTGAGATTTGTCCCAGTAATATAGAGTAGGACCTCGATATGTTTACATGTATTGTGTAGTTGCATATGAAGCCAAACTATTTCATCTATGTGTTTAGATTTATGCCCTTTATCTCCTCTTGTCTTTTGGGGCACTTTTGTATATGCAGCAGGAGTGCACGTGAGATGAGCTCTGAAAATTGTCGGGTGATCTGCAGGCAAAAAGCATAGGAGGGGAAATGCATGAAAGGAAAACTGCCAGATTGTGAAGGGCAACCAAGAGTGACTTTCTGCTTTGTTCTTACTGACACATGCTGTTTCTACTTCACATTCTTACGTTGCTGAGAAACCCTGTCATCTGCAAACAAAACCAGCTCATGCGGTATAGAGCCGAGTGTGTGCAGAATGTAAAGAGGGAGGTATCTGTAGCCAGCCCACAAGAGCTTGTCACGTTATTTCCATGCCCACGAAAAGTTACTTACTTCTTGGCACTAGATTTACACCCCTGAGAGGCAACCTCTCTGCAGTTAATGGGTTTTATGTTGGGAAGTTTCTCTGAAGACTTGACTCCCATATTCTTAAGTAGTGAACAAAAAGTTGTGAATGATGTCCCAAAGCATCAGTGTTATATTAAAATTACAGTAGGTGGGATTCCTGCTGTATAGTCTTTTATGTAGGATATCTAGTCTTTTATATAGGATATATAGTCTTTATATAGGATATAGTCTTTAAACTAGGAACATCTGATTCAAGTTTATGGACTATTTCTCTGTACCCTTGAAAAGGCAAGTAGTCTTAGTACTAGATCTAGTCAATTCTTGCAGAATATCTGTAGGAAGTGTTTCATTGATTATAGAATTTGAGCTGGTAGTATCCAACACTGTTTTCTGTCCGTTCCTGTGTGCCCTGTCATCCCTTTATTAACTCTCAGGATGAAACAAACAGTCTTAGTGGTGGATTCCTTTCTGAGCCTTTCACCGGTGTTTACCCAGGAAGGACAGAGCCTGTCCTTGGATTTTTGGAAGTGTAGCCCTAACTACATAAAAAATGCCAAGACTGCAGGATTATGTCTGAAATAAAAACGTGGTCCCAGTGGTGAGATAACAGAACAGTTTCTCAGCCAAAAGCTGCTTAGTCAGACAACCTGAGAGCAATGGACTGGCTGTATTGCTGCAGAAACACATTGGAAGACTCAAACCAAGAGGACACAGCTGGCCCAGGATCCCTAGTGGAAGATATTCCCAGTAATGAAGCATTGTCAACAGTAAGCTGGTGGTAGGCAGATGGCAGTGCACAGGCTGCTGCAAGGGGTCTCCTCACATTCGAATTCCCCATTATATCTGCAGGGGTCTTCTGTCCTTAATAGGGGACTCGGAGCTGGGCTTAATGGGCTCTGACTAATGACTAAAAAGGAAAAAAAGATGAAGAATTAGCTCCTTTGTGATTTCCCTTTCTTTCTTTCACCCATCCTTGACAGGCTGTAAATGGATTTTCTGGAGCTGCTACATTGCACTGGGAAAATCAGCATGGTGTGGTTTTAAATGATTAGTCATTATCTGTAGGGTTTGTGCTCAGCTCTTGCACTGTAACTGTGTGAGACCAAGAGGTAACAAGGAGACCTTTCAGTTCCCAAGTGAGAATTCCTACTGGGGTGTCTGTGGGAAAAGGTTGCCCCAGTGCTGGTCATGCCCAAGGCAGTAACAAGACGTGGCCTCATTGCTTGTGACCACCAGGCTCTGGACACTGAGCTTCTGCAACCACCGTGAAACTCGCACATATTCTACACTGTTTTAGCCCACCCTCTGCATTCTACAAGGGACATTTAGGTTAGATGTAAGGAAGAAGCTCTTCCCTGGGAGGGTGCTGAGCTCTGGCACAGGGTGCCCAGAGAAGCTGTGGCTGCCCCATCCCTGCAGTGTTCAAGGCCAGGTTGGACACAGGGTCTTGGAGCAACCGCTCTATGGAAGGTGTCCCTGCCCGTGGCAGGGGTTGGGGCTGGAGGAGCTTTAAGGTCCTTTCCAAACCAAACCAGGCTGTGATGCTATGATTTAGAATATGTAAAACAAACTGCTTTTTTTGTTGATAGAGTTGAGAAGTGTAAAACTTTAGTTGATCCTTCAGGCTTAGCAATTCCAACTTCAAGGAAAACTGTGGAGTAAGTTCCCCGCTGTCCTGTGTTTGCACTGGATTTGCAGAGAGCTTGGCCTACGGGATCTCACAGTGTTTGTAGGGAGTTTGTTGGGTCGATATCTCCCTTTTGAAGTCTTGAAAAAGGAAGAAGGAGATTCATGAACTGTCAATACTGCTGTCTTCAGGGGAGGGGAAAAAGAGAAAGCTTTATAATTCAGTTAGAAAGAAAATGCTGTCCATATTGATGATATGTCCTGTTTGATATGATATGCCCATATTGATCATATGAGGCTGTAAAGCAGGAAAGGAAAACCCTTTTAATATAGACAAGCTTATTTCAAAGCTGAAGAACCTGAGAAGATTTGGGCTTTTTTGCAAAGTATATGGAGTCCCCAAGGAGACGCAGCCATCAGCTTCTTGCAGAGGCCCAGTATGGTTATGCCACTACACCATGGTGCAAGAGGGAATGCAGAGCTTGTTTAACTGGGGGTTCCTGCTGGGTGTCAATGGGAAGAAATTGCCCCAGTTCTCATTTTACACCTGTGCTTTGGCAGGTGAAAATGTGTGAAGGACGGTGGGGGATGGAAAAGAGAAACCTAATTTCACACAAGGGTAAATGTGTAGACAATTGAAGCTATAGGTTTTGGCTTAGTGCATCTGATTTAGTCCAGAGAAATTTACCTGGCTCGTTTCTTCGAGCTGAGTGATATCCTGGTGTTTGTGATTGTTTTCTCAAGGAAACCCATTACGTTTGTTACCACTGTGTGATGAGCTTCTTGTCAGGTTCAAGCTCAGTCCAAAGAAACGTGGTTTGTTTTGTGAGGGAGTGATTAACCCTGAGCACGCTGCAACTGGGAGAGAGTTCCCCCTCCAAAGCTTGCAGCGGATCAACACCAATCAGCTACTCGGACTCTCACAAATGTGTGAAGGCTTTACATAGGTTGGCTGAGAAAGAAAATTCATTTCAGCACATTACAGAACATGACTTTTCAGCACAATACAGAACAGTATTTTCAGAGCTGAAAACAGCTTCCTATGACTGCTTCTTCCTTAGTTTATCCTAACATCCTTTTTGAAAGGATTTAGGTGCTGACGCTTATGGTTTGAAGGCTTTGTTGCTCTGTAAGATGGGGAATTCAAGCCATGAAGATTTAATGTCTGTTGAACTCAGTGGAAAGATTGAGGAGTTGGGGTTCTCTGTGATGTAAGGCTGAGGGACAGTGTTTGCTGTCACCTCACAGCTGTGTGTCCTCTTTGTTGTCTATCAATAATTTAATCACTATTTCACAAAGTGAAAACTTGAAATATGTTTTTGTTTAAAAACCATGAAAAAGATAGAAGGTGTTTGAAAGAAATAAACTCAGAAAGATAGAAACAACTATGGAGGAAAAGAGGAAGCTGGTGTGGACCAAAGGGAATGAAGGCAGAGAGTGTTGAAGTGAGCTCAGAAGTTCCTTGTAAAAGGTTTTCATTCTGAGGATTTGGATGTCTGAGTTTAGAAAAGAATTTGACTCCTTCTGAGTAAAGAAAAGCCACAAAAAGGTAGAAGTGTTTAGTGGCTAGGATTGCCTGTTGTTCCCTCCCCAGAGGAGCCCATTTGGACCTTTCGTTTTACTGTGGGACATTGCCAAGCATACTTTGAACTCAGCCTTAATATAGCAAAGAAAGTTTGAGGGCGCAGAGCAGGCTGCTTCCTCAGCAAGTGCAGTGACTCCGAAGTGACAGCAGCAGAGCTGGCTGGGGTGAGGAGCAGTTACTCAGCAGCATTGTGTGGCTGGGCTAAATCAGTCCCTGACACCGTTGCCAGAGATCTGCTGGTGCAGGCTCCAGCCGCAGAAGGCTCTGATGGGGCTGTCAAAGGGAAGAAGGGTCTATGAGGAGATTTATCTCTATGTATTATAGCTGTTGGGAAGATAAGAGTGCAGTCGAGTTTGGGGGGATTTCTTTTTAAAGCTCCTATGTGATGTCTGCCCAATAGTAGTAGAGAAATAAAGAGGCTGCTCCAGGCTTCCTCATCTGGACTTGGCTTTTACAGTCAGTAATTCTGCTTCTTCACAAGAAACAAGCGTATTAACAGGGGCAAGCAGAACAAGAGAGAAAAATCCAGGAGCAGTTATGGTATATTGGCCTAAATTACACAGGTTAATGAATGTAATTGAGGTTTGCTGGCTTACTGTAGCTGACGATCTGGCATAACACAACTGCAGTGTACCTCAATTAGAACCACTTGTAATTGCTCTCTATCTGGTAAATAGCTAAGATGGACTCAGTCATTCATTCATTTCTATTTGAACTCCATCTGTAAGCAGCAATGGCAGATTTTCTGAATCAGATGTGTAAAATGACTGTGAGAGCTTTTGTTCAGCCATGACATGAGACACTGGAACACGGTGGATCACCCACACTTGGATAACAGGAAATAATGAAGTGGTAAAATGCTTTTAGTGCCCTGCTAATTGGTTATAATGGAAGTAAAGTATTTTGGAGCATTGTGTGCAGTTCTGGTGTCCTCAACATCAAAAGGACATGGAACTTTTTGAACAAGTCCTGAGGAGAGCCAAGAGGATGATCAGGGACTGGAGCACCTCCCGTATGGAGATAGGATGAGAAAGTTGGGGCTGATCAGTCTGGGGAAGAGAAGGCTGCGTGGAGACCTCAGAGCAGATTCCAGTGACTGAAGAGGCCTATAGGGATGCTGGGGAGGGACTCTTCATTAGGGATTGTAGTGACAGGACATGGGGTAACGGGTTCAAACTGAAACAGGGGAAGTTTAGATTGGATATGAGGAAGAAATTTTTTCCTGTGAGGGTGGTGAGGCCCTGGAATGGTTGCCCAGGGAAGTTGTGAATGCTCCATCGCTGGTGGTGTTCAAGGCCAGGTTGGACAGAGCCTTGGGTGCCATG
>JAOEHY010026960.1:0-13043 GCA_025447955.1 Psilopsiagon aurifrons | reverse complement strand
CCATCCCTGGCGGTGTTCGAGGCCAGGTTGGACAGAGCCTTGGGTGGTATGGTTTAGTGTGAGGTGTCCCTGCCCATAGCAGCAGGTTTGGAACTAGATGATCTTCAGGTCCTTTCCAATCCTAACTATTCTATGATTCTATGAAAGCAAGAAACTGAGCAGGGAATCTTGGAGTGTCTCATTCTCAGATGGACTGAAAAGGTGGGGCAAATGCTGGTGATAGAAAAGCTCAGAGAAAATGTTTGATGTATCTTGACTCCTCTGTTAGCAACATTAACAAAATGGCAACAGGGTTAAAGGCACAATGTGGGGCCATGGTAGTTTGCACCCTTCTTTGCCTATTTAGGGAAGACTCAAGTCTGGAAAGATGCTCGTTCCAAAGCAGAAAAGGGGTTTCAGTTACTTTAGTGTGAATTTGCATAATTCACTGACTACTGAGCCGGCTCTTTATGTTTGCTCAGTTGCCTGCCTGTCTGCTTTCAAGAGGCTGAAAGCTTTCTTTTTGGTATAAAAATATGGATAAATATTTACATTCTATATGCACATCTAAGCTATCATGGTTAAAAGGCCAACATTTTGTTTTGTTCTGGGAGGATATTTTTCATGTCTAAGTATTGTACCTTCTTTTTAGTCCATAGAAAATTTTTATTCACATAGAAATACTGAAATTTGCTAGATTTAAAAGAAGATCTCAAGTTTCATATTTGAATTCTGGTTTGACTCTCATCACCCTCAGATTAGTGAATTTTTCACTTGTAAGAATCCACTTGAATATACAGCTAATTATAATACCATTCCATAATCATGTATCCTTTATGTAAGACACTGCCTGTTACTGATGATCTATTTGTAGTATATACCACATACAGATTCACTTACAATGAGTTGGAAGGAAAGCTATAGGACTAACCAAGACTATTGTAGAACAGCTAAGTAACCCTCTTCCCCTTCACCCTATCTAAAACTTTTCTTCTACCTCTGTTTTGCTTCTTAAATGCTGCCTTTATTGATGGCTGTTGCTGTAGTATAGCTGCAAAAGCGATAACTGATTTGAAAGCTGACCGTAGGTTTTGAATGTAAGCTGTTAGTTGGTAAGTCAGTAAATTAAGTGTTCTGCATACACTGTTAGTTGCCCTGGGGATCCAGATTAGACCTTCTGTATTTTACTGAAATCACTGAAAGGGAGGGGCAAGAAGTTTCTATGAGGAAAAACTCACAACTTAAAATATTTCTCTAATACAGCCAAAGCAGATGATAGTCAAATTCTGAAAAGCACATTTACATGATTACAACCAGTAACAAATATTCTGTAAGCTCTGTCAAATACAATTATCAGGTAAGAGGGTTATTTGATAACAGCAGGATGTGAAAAGAAATGCATTTTCCAGAGAGTAATAATTTTCTGAACTTAGATAAACTCTATGAAGTTAATGTTTGTATGTGTTTCTAAGCATATTTCATCAATTCTTTTTACTTCATTTGTAAGATGTGAAGTCTTAAAAATGTACATATATTCAGATGTTTCACAACAATTCCACATTTACACTCTCCCCAGTTTATCGGCAATATTATAAGTAATAATTAGCTTTACAACTCCTAGGTGATTTAAATTATGAAACTATTGGGTGACTTAGAGGAAAGTAACGTACTTGAAACTATGAGAAATCTTTTCTTTACAGAAAGATGGGTGTTTTAACATTCATATCATACCCAACACTACTTACCTATTTATACTTCTGGTACTGAATTTATTTGGACTCATGGCTGGAAAACTGGTACTGCAAAAATAACTGCTCCAAACTAAGCAAATAAATGACAGGGCTTCATGATATTATAGTGAATGAGTAATGGCTCAGTAAGAATAAAGCTAGCCTACATCACAGATGCAAGGTTATCCTACCCAAGCTTCCTCATGGCCTTAGTTGATTGTAAAAGGAATACATTTTCTAAAGTGAAAATCAAAGCTTTCAAAATTCTGTAATGAAGAAAGGTTGAGGGTGATGCTGGATGATGCCTGGGTGGACAAGTTTTAACAGGGAGACATGAAAATTATGAAACTTGGGAGTATGCAGAAGCTGCAGATGAAATGTGACTTTCTGCACCCTGGTCGCAATCTTCTATGGACCAAGGTAATGGTAGTACAACTTGGAAGATGAGTGCATCAAATGAACATGTTTACTGGACAAACAGGGTCTCCTTTTCCCAGTTGTTGCTGAAGAAGCAAACACTTGCACATGTCCACAGGAAAATGCCCCTGCATAAATGTTGGTGTAGCAGGGTAATCATGGAGGTGGAAACCCCACTGTGCATTCAAAAGGATCTGCTGCGTTGAAATGTAGACACTTATGTTGCAGGCAAATTTTGCCAGAGGAACAAATGAATCCCTAGTCATCTGTTGGTGACTAATACAAGAATGGAGGTGCTGCTTCAGGACCTGATCCTCAGACAGTGGGTGCTACAGAGTGTAAACAAAGAGTTGCACATCCAAAGCTGTTCAGAAAACCAGGCCCCTCAATTCATAACCACCATGTCCTGCAAGCCATGACAACGAAACTGTCATGTTTTAAGCCCAGCCCTCAATCCAGAACCACACAGCCGCTTGCTCACTCCCCTCCCTTTCCTTCCCCTGCTCCTGGAGGGATGGGAAGGAGAATGCAAAGAATGTGACTCCCACAGGCTGAGATAAGAACAGTCCAGTAACTAAGGCATAGCACACAACTAATGTATAACACAAACCTCTACTGCTGCCACCAATAATAATAATGATAAGGGAAATAACAAGGGAAGAGAATACAACTGCCCACCACCTGCCAACTGATACCCAGCCCAACCAAGCAGTGATCTAACCTTTCCAGGTAACTGCCCTCAGTTTGTATAGTGGGCATGATGTGCTATGGTATGAAATACCTCTTTGGTTATTTTGAGTCAGGTGTCCTGTCTCTGCTTCCTTCTGGCTTCCCCTCCTCCCTGGAAGACCATGAGGCTCAGGAAGTCCTTGGTCAGATTACATAGCAACAACTAAAAACATCAGTGTTATCAGCATTGTTCTCAGGATGAGAGTCAAAACCACAGCACTGCAGCCACTACTAAGAAGGAGAAAAATGACTGCAGCGTGTGTCTCAGGACAGAGACACACGCTGCAGTAACAGATGTGCCATCTGAGGAGCTGTGGCCACCTCAGTGGAATAAAACCACCCAACTTTGTGAACTCCAGTACCACTAGCACTGCTGCGAAGGGGCCAGCACCCAATGTCTGCAACAGTAAGGCATCCCAGATTAAGGTGGGCTAACAAGGGCATACCTGAGAAGACTGACAGAAAATGAATTCCTCATCCTCAGGGCAATGAGGAACAGTGGAAGCAGTATCTGTGCCTCCAGGGAAACCTGAGGGATATACCCTCAATGGCAAAAATAGGACAAGATACAGATCACCTCTGCATTGGTGCAAGAGCCTTCTTCTACAGACTTTGTATAGAGTCTTTTACAGTCTCTGCTGTAGACTGAGCAGGGGTGAAGAAAGAGTGGCTAAAGCATAAGATGCTACCCAAGACACTTCCTCAACCACAAGTGAGAAGGTGTCATTGGCCTAAACCCTATCTCCTCTAGTGCTTGGTGACTGAAACCGCTGCAAGGACTTGACCCCTAATGGGATAAAAAAGAAAGCTGACCTTCATGTTGCCACTGGGAAAAGAAGTACCCAAGCCCTTCAAGAAAAAATCCGTAAAAATGCAAAAAAGAGAGAGGTCCCTACCCCCAGTAAATCAAGGAAGGACTAAGAACACAAGGGGGAAAACCCCCACCATGCAAAAGAATACCAGTGGGAGAATGGAGAGAAGAAGCAGTGCAGGCTCTTGCTTGAACTCTGCAAAAAGCCACTGCTGCTTTGCCATGGCTTGAATCTTCGCCTATATCTCACACACCTCCTACAGCTTGATCTGCACTGAGCTCCCCTGCAGAGCTCTCAGGGCATCCTCTGTGGATGCATCTGCAGGTGTGTGGGTATGAGAGACACCTTCACACAAGGTTCCCAGCAGGAGGGCTGTTGCTGCTAGCTGTCAGGTTGGGCCCCAAAATAGATACAAGGACATTAAGAAGCAAAGGCTATAGCAGGCAATAGCTTGAAGATGTTGAGATCTGCCTCAGTTTTGTTAGGTCTCCTGATAACACACCAAAGGCAGCCATTGGTATAATATTTATAAAAAGACTGTCTCTTTGGAGCACATAACTGCATAACTCTGACAGAGATAATGAAGTTAAGGACATTTAGGAATAAAAAGAAATGTGTTTGTGTCTAGTAAGCACTATTCACCATGTTATTACAGATACAGACCTAATGGTGCTTTAAATTTATTCAAGCTAACAGAAATACAAAGTAATAAGCATTCCAACAACTAGCCTGAAACTTCAGCAAGACAGATTTGATTTCTTGTTGGATCAGATTTCCTTTCATGACCTTCAGCAAGTAGTTTAAAAGTAGATTCACAATGGGACTGACTCACTGTACATCAAAATGAATTTCTCAGAATTTTAGCTCAGCAACTGCTTGCTTCTGTCAGGAGTCAATCTTTATACACTTTAGTTTTCACTTCAAATTACTTATGTGACTTCGAAAAAAGAAAATGTCAACAGTAGATCTTTTTTTCCCTATTTTTTTTTTTTTTTGATCAATAGTTAGGTTCATCTGTAATCAAATATACATTTAAGTATTTTCTCTGTTTAGGGAGGGAGACTGGGAAGGGTAATGGCCTTTCACTCTGAAGAAGTCTGTAACCATTTGACTTATATCTGCTGTAGAAGTCCTGCTGTGCTTTTATGGATCTTGTCTGCTTTCAAATGATTCCTCAGGATAGAGATGAATCTGATTCTCCCATGTTTAAGCCTGAAATGTCCCTAGAAATCAGGGAATCAATATATTTCTGTTTTACTATCTGTTGTGAGAAAAGACTTATCTGAATTTAGATGTCTAGGAGGAAAGTGCTTCTCTCTATAGGTGGGTATACTATCCATAGTGTGCTGATAGTAACAATCTTTAACTGCATGACAGGTACTATATAGTCAAATCTTGGTTTCAGTGTCATGGGATCTAGTATGCAGAAGAATTACTGGCTGTAACGCTGAAAAGAAAGTAAAGAAACCTAACATCTAGGGCCTAGATCCTTCAGGGCCTTAATTCCCCTTTAACAAACTGGCGTTGCTTTACCTTGTATTTTAGACAGAGGTGCATGTAAATGCAGCATAGAAGATCAGTATTATTTCTATGTGCGTACATGTAGTAAAATACATGCTGTAGTATGCTGGAAAATCTGTGATGACAATTTCAGTGTAGATTCCTAAAATAGAAGTAATGTAAGACTGATTTATTAATATTGGGATATTGAAAAGTAAATTTTGTTAGACTTATTGCAATAGGACCTAGCAGCTCTAGTCGTCTGAGGGAGAGACAGTTGGAAGAAGCCTGCTGAGTGAAAAGTTGAGTGAGAAAAAAGCTAGCATAATCACCTGCACTCTCAGCAGTTAGGCAGAGAACTGTCATGCAAAGTATCTTAGTGAAAGAATCCAACCCCATGAAATCACTGACTGTCAAAGGAATCATGAATGAATAACATATTTTGCAGTATAAAACTGGGGATTCCAGATAACTCAACAATGAAATAATGAATTGTTCTGATTTCTTGTAGACTGTAATGGACTGTAGGCCCATTGAAAACTTTTTTGAGAGTGCACCTTTACAGTTTCTGAATCTTTGTGAGAAAGAGTATTCAAACTAATTTTGGAACTGATATTGCTAGAGATTGAAGAGGAAAGTGACAACTTGTTAATTGTAACATTTATATTTAGTTTTTTTCAGATTGTTATCCCCTCCAACTTGAGACAAGGAAGAACAAAACACAAAATGGAGTATAAACCTTTGCAAATATGTGTAATCAGTTCTAAGTAATGAAAGCTTTGTAATGGAAAATAACTGAGGTTCATGAAGATAAACCTTTGTAGTTGACATAGTTTTAGGTCCTTATGACCTTAGTACAAAAAGTGTAAGAAAAACAGGATAGAAAAACAGGTCCTGGGGATGGGGAGTATCTGGGACTAACAGATGTCCAGGATGGGCACAGTTAAACCAACTGATAAGTAGAAGGACAGGATGATTGCTATGTTTGTGGTGCTAATGAACCCATTAAGCTGGTGAAAACACCTAGTGGGAGTATCTGGAACTAGCAGATGTCCAGGAAGGGAGCAGTTAAACTAACTGATAAGCAGGAGAGGATGATTGCTATGTCTGTGATGTTAATTAAGCTGGTGCTTCAAAGGCTGCTAGAAGTTACGAAGTTTGTTGGAAGAAGTAAACAGCCTTCAAAGGCCACCACCAGATTTTTGTACATGTGTGGGAAACTTTCTGGAAAATGATGTAATTCATACGTAGCCTCATGAACATGTAAGTATGCCCAGTGACTATATAAGGACTATAAGGACAGCTTGTGTAGCAATACGGTGACACACATTAGGAGAAGCTATCCCCCGTGTCTCCTGGCACTGCAGTAAAGCATCCCTGCTTATCAACTTGGAAACTTTGTTGGCGAGTTTGTTCCTGGAGTTTTCTCTGAATCACACTGGAGAATATCTTTGTAAACTATTTTATGTAACAAAAAAGAGTAATAGCCAACAGCTAGTTAGAACTAGCTCATTTCATTAACGTTTGGTAGGAATTAGCATTTCTCACTCCTATTCTTTGACCAGGATTTATGAGCACACTTGCTATCCATTATTGAAAACAAATAGAGTTCATCAGGAAACATATTTTGAAATGAAGATGTACACTTTATACTTTATCCTCTAAATCTTAGTCTTACTGTGAAGACTATGTGAAAAGGCAGTATGCTTACAGGGCATATATCTTACAAGTTGACATCTGTCCCCACTGTACTACAGTATCTAGGGATGATGATGGGCTATCTACATTATTGCTTAAATTGTTATGCCACCATCAGCTTTTTGTTTTAAAACACCTTAAACATCCACCTTGGAAACCAAACAAAAACTGAGACAGGAAATCAGATAGTTCAGCTACACAGATATTGCAAATGATAAAAGCTTGACATTCTTTTTGTTGGACAAGAGCACCAATTTTAACAGTCACAGGAATGGATAATTAGGCTTCTAAGGATTAATTCAATAAAACTGTTTTTTTTTTATTATTATTAAAATGAACCATCAGTGAAATAACTTGTTAACTATGTAGAGGTAACCCTTATTAAATATCTGAAATATTTTCCCTCCAACTTGGCTCTCTCACTCATGAAAATCAAATCATTATTTCCTGGGAACAACCCAGAAATAGTGCTTAAATTAATTCATCAATATAACTATAAAATCAGACATGCTCTAAGGTTATCTAGCCTCTTTCTTGACTTACTCATGAGTAGTATCACAGTATAGTACAATTTGAATCAGAATTGTAAGTTATTTGGGTTTGAAGAGACCTTCAGGCTCATCTAGTTCCAACCCACTGCCACAGTCAGGGACACCTTCCACTAGTCGAGGTTACTCCAATCTCCATCCAACCTGGCCTTGAGCACTGCCAGGGATGGGGCAGCCATATCTTCTCTGGGCAATGCGTGCCAGCGTCTAAAAAGTGTAATTGACAGTAGAAGGCTTTTTTGCTCTCTGGTGTAATAGGGAGGTATTACAAGTTATAAAGTAACTACCAATCACGTAAGAATAAGGAGTTAAAGTGCTTTCTTCATTTTACAGGATGTAGCTGCAAGCAGAATGCCCTTTAGACCAGGTTTGATTTTGACATCCTTGAATGTAAAAAAAAAAAAAAAAAAAAAAATAAAGATGAGAGGACAGAAAAATGTTGAGTTTTTCAGTGTCAAAATCTCAGGGGTGTTTTGTCACAGGTTTTGAAGGCAGAAGAACCAGTGTCAGTGTGATTCAGCTCAGTGGCAGATAATAAATGCAGGAAGCATAACTGTGAACTAATAATTCCGGAACTGAACTTTCAGTTTTTCTGTAGACTGGCTAGACTTCTAAGAACTGTGAAATGTTAAAAGCACAGATTTTCAACTCACAATATGAGAAGTAGCTTGAAAGCATTCTCAGCTTTGTCAGAAACAGGAGTTTAGCTATTTTTTTTTTTTTTTTTTTTTACTGTGGCTTAAATTCCTTGCAGTGACTGTGAATATAGTGATGATAATCTATTTGAACTTGAAATATGGGTTAGATCTTTGAAAAAATTATGTGCTAATTTAAACAGAAAGACCACAGTGTTATATAATTTAAGACATATCTTCCTTCTTCAAAGAGAATGTTCAGTGCCTTTGGCATTATTTTCAAAGTAATGACAAATATAAGGGCTCTTATTATATTTTAAATAAAAGGAAAGGCAGAATAGAAATCTATATGGAGCCAATGAAACTAAAGATTCTAGTCCCAGTTGTAAAATACTTTTTAGTTTACTTAGGCTCTTATGAGTTTGTGAAATATTTGGTCAAATCAGGGTTTCAGGACTGTGATCACACTGTGCATCAAAGCAGAATAGTCGATGAATGCGTTAAAAAGCATGTTAGACTAATGAAGGTCAGTGAGAAAGTTTTCTAAAGTTGACTGTTTACCAATATAGCACTATGTTCTTCTTTTTCAGCTATATAGCATTTGAAATAACCCTGCCCAAATCATGGCACAAAATTTTTCAAATACAAAATATCAATAGTGTGCCTGCTGTGTTTTTGTGGGTTGCATTAGTGTTGTTGAAATCAGAGTTGTTTCAACTGAAGACAGATAGTTGTGTACCTTAAAAAACATTGTGATCTTGGAATACTGCTCAGGTGCAACCCAAATATAAACCAGTCACTTTGGTGCATGTGCTCACTGCCCTTCTTTGAATGAACAGCACCTTGTCCTGTATATAGAGGGTACTTTAGAGAGCCAAGGAACTTGACAAAGAAAAACTGCTTTTATTTCAAACATCTATTACATTTTTAGCTTGTATATGGAAGAGCTCTTGAAGGGGCTGCAAAGAGAAGAATCAAGCAGACATGTTGGGAATATGGCAAACAAAGTAATAAGAGGAAATAATGGCCATGGCTACATTTTTAGCCTGGATTCTATAGAGCACCTGACTGTGTCCTATGCCCCTTCTCCACTGATTATCCATGCTGTGTGAGTCCTGAACCAACTCCAGCCCAACTGATTTCAGTCAGGGTTTGCTCCCTAAGCTGAAGCACAAAACCTGAGTAGCCACAGACATTATTCAGCAAGGCTCTTGGCTGAAACTTGATTAGATGGCAGTCCTTAACCTGCTGCAATTTTGTGATGCTGGGTAAGTTACGTGGATTCTCTCTTGTGGCAAGTGTATGCCTTTGTGCATATAAATTCTAATATTATCTTTGTTTGGATAGAAGTTCAAGACATTGTTGTGGTTTATGATTTTTTAAGTGCACGGAATTTTTAAAGTGCTGAAATACGTTGACCATTCAAGGAAAAACTAAAGCCCATATTAGGGAACACGTGCCTTAAACATCTGATGCTTTCCATGCACTTTGATACTAATAGTAATATATGTCGCATTTTATTATTTAAACATGAGAAGGTCCTCTCTCAATGAGCATGGTATAGGATGAGAATAAAAAATATACAATATGATTTCATGAAACAGCTATCTTTGCAAGCTGACTTCAAAGTGGCTTTAATGGATTACAGTGTAATACTTGTGCTGCACAGGCTTGTTTATTAGATTTTACATGCAAAATAAATGCTAAAGGAACACCTCTCTGCATTGTTCTGAAGTCTCAAGTAAATGGTCATACAGTTGAATATATATTAAAAGACTTTAGAAACCTACTCTGATAAGATTCATTAAGTAAACATACAAGTTAATCTATTCTGGTGAATTAGACATTCCTTGTCATTTCAGAAGCAAATAGTGCGATTTTCCTTTGTGAAAGGAATCAGCATTGTAGTCACTGCACCTCTGCATTGATTGATACCAAGTGCTTGGTAAAGTAATAAATAGAAAGCTAGAGCTCTGACTTCAACAGGGGGCATTTTTCATTATCCCATTTAATACAGATATTTGGATCAGCATAAAATATCTCTTAAGGGTGTTGTGAGGATGCAGTCTTGCCATACACATCATATCAAAGTATAAGCTCATTGAAACAGAGCCACCTCCCATTCTGCCCTAATGACTCTGACTCCTCCTGGACAAACACTTGTTTGACCCATAGAGCAGGCATTTTCAGTATCTAAGAATACTGAAAGTTATCTTCTGTAGAATGAAATAGGTTCTTTGTGACGAAGCTGTGAAATCCAGAGTAGTATCATCAAAAAGTTGTGCCATTTAATTTTTCCTGTGGAACACAGTGACATGGTGTTAAACTCAAGGTTGAACCATAGTCTCTTCAATTTTCCCAAGTTTAATTGTATATTATATACTGCTTCTCTGGGGCACAATGTCATGACTCCATCATTCATGAGGTGATGAACTCCTTTAGCCCTCCCAAGAGTTGATGGAAATTCAAATGGTTATTCCAACTTTTAGACAGAAATTGTCCTCACTAGGTCCTTCCTGTTTGAAGTCATAGAAGTAAAGCTGTATGCTAAAAAATTGATTTGTTTCTGTTTACCAAAGATCATACTTCAATTGGTGGTCATTAAAGTGTCATGTGTATTTTATACAAGTGTGTAAATAGACTAGTAATCTTTGATATTAGGGGCATAATCTCAGAAATTATTTATTTGGTTCTCCAAATATAAGATGTGTCTACCCTTCAACTTTATTAGTTATCTTATTGAGTATAATTTGCTTGACCTGTTGTAATAAAAACCATGAGAATATTGACTGTTCAGGAACAGTACCATCAACAGGTCAGGAAAATTCTTTTCTACTGATAACATTGCTAATTTGCAAGCAGTTGGGCTGCTGTAATTGAGCTTCAGCCTGAACTCTTCCATTGCTGTAGACCTAAAATTAGATAAAACAGTGCACCTGAATGATTTTTTTTTTTTTTTTTTTTTTTTAACCTGCATGGGTCAATTCAATAAGTGTAGTAGAATTCATGCACCAATATATGTTGGGGGGAAACCAGGTTGGAAAGAAGCTTGGCAAAAAAGGACCTGGTGGCCTTGGTGAACACCAGGCTGAAGATGAGCCAGCAAAGTGCCCTGGCTGCAAAGGTGACTAATGGTACACTTCGCTACACTAGGAAGTTGTGGGAGGTGGTCCTTCTCCTTTATTGATTGGTAAGGGCACACTTGGAGCATGGCTTCCAGTGCTAGGCTCCCCAGTGCAACAGAGACATAGGCATACTGGAGAGAGTCCAGTGAAAAGCCTCAAGGATGTTTAAGGCCTCAAGGATGTTTAAGGGGCTGGGGTACCTCACATATGAGGAAGGGCAGAGAGAGATGGGACTGTTCGAACTGGAGAAGGCCCAGGGGAGCTCAGGGGTAATGGACACAAATTGAAACATAGGCACTTCCATCTGAACACAAAGAAACACTTTTTCACTGTGAGAGTGATTGGACACTGGGACACGTTGCCCAGGGTGACTGTGGAGTTTACATCCATGAAGTCGTTAAAAACCCATATAGACACAATCCTGGGCAACTAGCTTTATGTGGCTCTGCTTGAGCAGATTGATTGGACAAGATGATCTCTAAGAGGTCCCTTTCCAGCACAAGCATTTTGTGATTCTGTGGTTAAAAGTGTTGCAGGTCAGTATCAGTGTCTACTCTACCATAGGAATACTCACCTCAGCTCATCATTGTCAAAGAGACTTCTCATTCAGTAATAAGACATCATTCAAAGAGGAGAAAATCTGGTCATGCAAACTGCTAAGATGATTACATTACCTATGAGTGTGGGTTGTGGATGTGGACTGAATGTTTTGGGGTTGATAATATATATATTTACTTTATGTCAAATCACAAATCTTTAAAATACTCTATCTCATTGAATTCTGACAAGATTCCACAAGCAGTAAAAAAATGAACTCAGATACAGTTATTCTGCCCATTGGACTGTTCTGTGCTGTTAAATCATTATATTGTTATTTGGAAATTTAAAAAGACAAGTGTTATGAAGGGAATTTTTTTTTTTTTCTGTGTATAAACTCAATGTCTGAGACATCTCAGAGATGATGTGTGGGGTACAGCTTCCAGAAATCTGCGAGATTTATCATTTGCTAAGATTATTCTTTCCCAGTGGAAAAGTATTTCCTATCCTTGCTTTTAAATCTTTCTTCTAAAACCTGGCATGCGGTTTGAAGAATAGTGGAGTATTGAATGCATTTAACTCCTGAATTCTTTCAGAGTGTATCCTGGATAATTATGCCAGCTCTAATATCTTTAGCTGACAAATTGGCTGAAGTGATAATTGTAATTTGGTCTTTGCAGAAATCCTCATTTTAGCTATATCCTGTTATATAGGGATCTTAATTGAGTTTTATTTTTACATATCAGAGTATCTATGTGTACCAGTCACCTTTTTTATCTTGGCATCACAGGTGAAGAAGGCAGAAAGCACTTATAAGAACGTTAAATTGTTTTTTGCTAAGGTAGCTAATTATGTACCTATATCTATAGATATATATATCTACATACCTACATATCTATATACTTATATAAAGATATATGTATACAGATATATCTATATACATATATAGATATCTATATAGAGATATATCCATATGCATAACTTCAATGAACTTAGAACTGTAGTCACTAATTGCTAGAACTTTTGGTATTAAACACCAGAAAATGACCTTTTTCTTTTTTTGATAAAGGTTTTTGTGAGATATTATTCAAGTATACATGGGTTCAGTCTTGAGCAGGGGAAGTTTAGATTGGATATGAGGAAGAAATTCCTTACTGTTAGGGTGGTGAGGCACTGGAATGGGCTGCCCAGGGAAGTTGTGAATGCTCCATTACTGACGGTGTTCAAGGCCGGGTTGGACAGAGCCTTGGGTGGCATGGTGTCGTGGTTTAAGCCATAAATCAGCCACACAGTTTGTTCACTCACTTCCCCCTTTTTCTTCCCTCTGCTCCTG
>JAOEHY010026958.1:0-22866 GCA_025447955.1 Psilopsiagon aurifrons | reverse complement strand
GCCTCAGAGCTCATCTCAGTCTCCCCTCTGGCAGTTAAAGCCATTCCCCTGTCCTGTCCCTACATCCCTCATCCAAATCCCCTCTCCAGGTTTCCTGTAGCCCCTTCAGGCACTGGAGCTACTCTGAGGTCTCCCCTTCAGGAGCCTTCTCTTCTCCAGGCTGCCCCAGCCCAGCTCTTTCAACCTGGCTCCAGAGCTGCTGCCATCCTTGGAGCATCATTTACCAGCATCTAGCAGAGATGAGACCATCATCACCGTCAGCAGGCGGTGAGACCAGAGGACATGGTGATGGGCTGCTCCTCAGCCACATCACCTCTTCTTCCCCACCAGGAACTGAGGATCTGGGCCCTGCAAAGGGCTTTGGGCTCCCAGCTGAATGGCACCATTGTAACTAAACACATCCCAAATCACCACACAAATGAGGCTTTTTGGATGCCTCGAGCCATCAGGAAAAGTTTCCCTTGTTTTCATCTCCCCAGGTACAGCAGGATGCTCTTCTCCTGCAGGCCAAGGCAGGAAAACAGGAAAAGTCAGGAAAACCACCCCAAAAAGAGGGATTACACCACTCACAGCCACTCTTCACCTGCATAGAGGGGT
This sequence comes from Psilopsiagon aurifrons, assembly GCA_025447955.1. Classification (NCBI taxonomy): domain Eukaryota; kingdom Metazoa; phylum Chordata; class Aves; order Psittaciformes; family Psittacidae; genus Psilopsiagon; species Psilopsiagon aurifrons. Next base: position 22,269 of record JAOEHY010026958.1, on the reverse strand, counting down.
GTACTGCACCCAGTGGCCATCCTGCAGGGAGAACACTGGTATGTGGAGACCGAAATGGAGAGATTGAGGAGGGGAAAAGGCCGGATTTATCCTCTTGGATCTACTTGTGTGCCAGTTTTGTCCTCAAACGGCATAAGAAACCACAAGTCCACACTGGTTTTTGGAAGCATTCCAAAAGGAAACAATTTTGAGGGAGTAAAAATAGTCCCTTAGGACTTCTTCAGATAACCTCAGCCCACGTTTGGGTTCTCTCAGCCCTGTAATTCCGTGATCCGAAGCAGATTGTCACTTCTAAATTGTCACCTCCTAAATTTAGTGGCACGAATGGGAATGGAAACAGGACAAGGTATTCCCGACAGGCTGAAGTGTTGGCTTGATAAGAAACCCTTCAGGTTTTCCTAGCTGAGAAAAACCAACAGCATGATTTGGCCTGAGCCACAAACACTTCCTTAATGATGACGCTTTTAACCCCCCCAAAACCATTACTCACACATGTCAGGCTCTGTGTACCTGACCTGGGACACCTCGCACAAGGCAGAGCTTAAAACTTGCTGAAGGCTAAGCCAAGCTTTTCAGATGGGTCCTTCCATACCGTTTAGCCTCAGCCTGAAGAGCTGCAGATGCCACAAGGAGGTTTGCTCTGGAATTCATACACGGGTTTGGGTTGGAAGGGACCTTAAAGCTCATCCTTAAAGCCACGGACAGGGACACCTTCCACTGGAGCAGGTTGCTCCAAGCCCCTGCATCCAACCTGGCCTTGAGCACTGCAGGGATGGGGCAGCCACAGCTTCTCTGGGTCTCACTGCCCTCACAGGGAAGAACTTCCTAATATCCCATCTCAATCTCCCCTCTGGCAGGTTAAAGCCATTCCCCTTGTCCTGCCCCTACAATCCTCATCCAAAGCCCCTCTCCAGCTTTCTTGTAGCCCCTTTAGGTATCCGTTCATAAAAGAGCTCCATGTTTAATGAGACAACAGCATTAGCTCAAGTTTAAGGCAGCTTTTAAACTGCTTCCATGTACAATTCCTAAGTGTGGGAAGAGCAGATGTGCCAGAGACCGAGGTTTGGTCATCCCTGCGACGCATGCTTTGGATGCAGGATGCTCTCCCTTCACATCCAAGCCCGGGGTGTGGGAATTGGCAGCAGAGGAGGTCGAGAGGGGAAGTTTGGGTGGACCCAGAGATGCAAAGGTGATGGGCAGCCACGGCAGGGCTGACCTCACCCCCATTTACGTGGCTTGGGGATGATTTAAAGCAGGCGTGGGGCTGGGTGGGCCTGGGTGCTGATGCGGTGGGCTGCAGCCGAGAGGAAGCCTGCCCATAATGACCCCCAAGGGGGTCTGAGGCCTCCAAAACACCCCTAGAGCGGTGAGCCAGGGTGGAAATAAAGCGTGGGGCTCCTTATTTCAGCCACGCACCTCCAGCTTTTCCCCTAGATATGTGGGAAACAGCCGGCATTCCATGAACTCCCCATAGCGCCTGTAGCCAGGAGATAGCTTTTAATGGATTTACTCCTTTTTTAACCATCAAAGTGGGTTTCCTTGACCAGAAAAGCAGCAAAACCATGTAAACGGGAGCAAAGTGAAGAAAGGAAAGAGCAAACAGAGCTAGCGGCTGTGATTTGAGGGGAGTTTTCCTGCTCCATGCAAGAGGTTTGTGGCCTCAGTGGTTAAAATAGAGGCAAGGGAAGAAAAAAGACAACAAAGCAGTTTGGGTCAAAAGGGAGTGAGTCTTTGGAGAGCTTTCAGGAACTAAAAGGCAAATCTAAACACAACTGCTTTGGGTCAATGTAATATTTTCTCTGCTTTAACCCAGTGTTGTGTTTCCCTTTGATTCATTCTTTTAATTGGGTTTATTCTTGTAGTGGAGGCAAACGTTTTCACATCCAGAAAGCAGGGTCAAAAGGGTGTATTTAGAGAAATGTCAAAGGAAAACAGTTCCCCATCCAAAATAATAATAATCATCATAAAAAGAGACCTTTTTCTGGCCAGAAAGGACTTGCCAAATGAGCCTGGTATTTGTGACTCATTGCTCCAGCACGTACTTGAGTGAATTTACTATTTGTCAAGGCAAAAGAAAGGTTAACCTCACTCTTAATGAGAGCACATATACCTCAGGGGCACGGCAACAGCCTTGCTGGAGAAGAAAAGGGATTGGAAAGACCTTCTATGCACTCTGCTTTTGTTTCAGCGACTGTCCCTGCACGAACTGGGTGTAAAACAAAGGTGAAACCCAGGCACAAACCCCCTCTCAGCTCACTCCCTGTCCATATGGCTGCAGGAAGACCTGATTCCAGCAGACACGGGTTGAGGGTTATTTCCATGACAAAGCAGGGCATGGCAAATGGGATTGTTCCGTAGGGAAAGCCACTGGTGGTGCTGGCATCTCTCTTCCAAAGAAGCCAGGCCAACCATTAATAGGATCTTAATACACACTAGTTTCCTCCTTTCCTGCACATCACCCCAAACCCCCTTCTACTACCTCAACCCCAATTCTATTACCCCAAACCCCCTTTTACTAACCCCCAAACCCCTTCTACTACACCAAACCTCCTTTTACAACCCCAAAACCATTTGTGGTCCATTCCCATCCCATCATCCAACAGAAGAGCATTTCGAAGGAGACTCAATAGCATCAACAGCCCAGGAATAGCCCAACTCTTTGAATCAGCCCAAAGTCACTTGGGGTGCCTGTGGCAAAGCCTCCAGTTCTCCAAGTTAGGATTTGCCCCTGGGATTTACATTCACCAGTGTGAAAATCCAGGAAAACCACCACTGGGACAGCTGAACACTCAGTGAAGGTTTAAATACAAGAGGTGGAATTACAGGCTCTGATAACAGAGTCCCCAAGCTCTGCTTTGCTCCATGGTTCTCCTATGGAGCTTCCTCCCTTCAGGCTCAACAACAAAAATCCCTGCTAGGATTGCTCCAGAAACGTCCATGAGGTCATTTTCCCAAGGGAAGCTCGTGCTTTCATTTCAATGGGAAAAGCTCACTGAAAACATCTGATTTCCTTGAAAGTGTTTGTCTTGATTTAGTGGAAAAGCCCCAAACCTGTAAACTGAGAAATTCCACTTTGAGCACACAGTGATCCAGCTTTGGCCATTGGCACCTTATTGCTTTTCCAACAAAAATCAACATTTTCCATGTTCCTTTGTCCTGGACACATCACAAATGAACACATTTCCTGGGCAAACAGCATGTGGGCCTTAACTTCGCATGCCGGCATCGCCATAGGTCTGGAAACACACAGGACTTTGGTTTCCAACTGCCCGGATAAGGATGTGAAAGCAATGCTTGAGCATGGTGATGCTTCCTGAGCCACCAGAGCACATTATAGGGACAGTTTGACTCCACAGAGATCCCTCCCAGAAGAACACTTTAGAAGCTGTGCTATGGCAGTGATGAGACCACCATGAACCACGTAGGCGCCAATGTCTACCCCAAACCAGGCAGCTCTTTAAAGCTTTCCCGGTTTATTCCACATCTGCCTGCAAATGGGAGAGAAACCAGCACAATTCCTTGCAAAGGAGGAGGGATGAGACCTCTGCACATACAGAGATGGCCACAAATAGGCTCAGTTCCACCTCCCCACTCCCTGAAGCTCCCTCGGCTCAAGCACCACTTCAGTTTCCCCTCAATAACTCAATGCCATTCCCCAAAGCTGTTGTTTTCCTTCTTTCCACGAAGGCACCTGCTTGTTCCCGATGCCGTTACTGAATAATCCTGCATTAGCCATGAAGTGCTCAATGGCACCATGATCTCATGAGGCATTAACCATGCATGAGACCAACTTAGCAACCAGGCAAAACAGATCAGCACAAGCTGGAGAACACTCCTGGCACAGATGGGACTTGCTGAGTACTTGGGAAACAAACCTCTTCCCTGGTGATAAGGTCATGGGCACCTGGAGAGATCAAAGGGGCTCAGATGGGGCTTGGGCTGTGAGTGGGACCCCACTCCCACCCCGATAAACTTCATTGGATTGCTTAAATCCCATTGCCCATCCTTTTCTTTCCTTCTCCTTCCTGCTGCTTGTCCCATCTTCCCCCTTGACCTCTCTGATGCAGCAGAAGCATTTGTGGGATGAGACAAACACTTCCCCCCGAGGCTTTTCCAAAGCATCATGAGCAGAAACAGCCTCAGTGTTTAACTCCATCAAGTCGACCAGCAGAAAATCCTCCTCACTGCCTTAGGCACTGAAAAGAGAAGCAACCAAAGCAACAGCACTGGGGAAACTGAAACAGCACTGAGCCAGGCTTGCCCCAAACCAGAGGCAAAGGGAAGTACTTGAGCTGCAATAAACTGAGGCTTCATTTAATGGCAAGCCTGGAGCCTGGTGCTCTTCATCCCCATCCTGATCAAAGCCAGCAGGAGCTGGAATATGAGGATGGATTCCAGTTATCTAATCATCAGCTTTTCTGTCCCCAGACACACTGGAGCCAAAGGTTGGAGTCCCACCAGGATTCACGATGTTTGGCTTTAGGAGGTTCCCTTCTGATGGGAGCTTGAAATTCCAGCTCTGCAATGGGGAGAACAGACCAGTAGTTAAGTGCAGCCTGGCCCCAAATTGTCTCTTGTTCTGTGCTTCTTTGAGGTCCCTGATCTCCATCCTCTGCTCAGAGGATTGCACTCCGGGTCCCGATTCTACACAGCACCTGGACGTGTTTACACGGGAAGAGGATGTTATTTCATATTGAAACAGGTCCTGATCCTGCTCTCCCATGCCCCACATGACGCTTCTGGATCTGGAGGCCATGGGGTGACTCATGCTAAGCAAAACCACTTACATCACATGAGCAAAATCACTTACTTAGGGATTGCGTGAAGGACTTACAAAGCTCAGTCTTTACTCAAGTTAACCCCACTCTACCACCCCTGAACACAACTTGCTCCTTCCAGGCTCGGTATTAATCCCATTGTGGTTTGGATTGGAAGGGACATTAAAGCTCACCCAGTTCCAACACTGCCAGGGATGTGACAAATCTTAGCCACCTCCTAACACCAAAATGGGATTTCCAGGCTTGGGGTGGAACGGGACAGTGGCTGGAAACCCCTTTCTCTCACCTTCTCCCACTTCAGTGCAGGGAGAAGGGGTGTGTTGTATTTGCTCAGCATCCTTCACAGGGCACTTGGATCAATCTGAAGCCTCCAGCTTGATACTTCAGAGCATCATTAAACTCTCACTGATGGGAAAAGACCACCCTTCATTATAGTTTTATATATGAAATCAGGGTTTGTTCTCTCCTTACCCTTGTAGATGGCTCTGGAGCCAGTTCAGAGTCTACTTAGCAACACTTAAGCTTGCTCTTTCGGGATGCCATTCCCTACTGAGACTTTTCTGCTGGAGCCAAATACTTGGCGTGTCTGGAGTAACCAGCTTGTATAAAGCAGAAGTGGGAAGTTTGTTTTTCTTGCTGAATAAGCTTTGAAGCAAAGAGCCTTTTGCCTGCTTTGTATCCCTCTGTTTCCACAAGAGGAAAGTGGTGCCGGCGCTTACACAGGATCTAAACACATCCACACTGTAGCTGGCACTGAACCCAACACATCTTAAGACCACAGCAGCAAAACAGCCCAGTTCCAAGCACAGAACCTTCTGCAAATAAACTCCACCTCGCTTCAACACTACCAATAGCCTCAAAATCCACCCCAAAAGAACAACAGGAAGAGCTGCAGCCAAAAATGATGTTTGCTTTATTGATGTTTTTACCCCCTCATCACAACTTGGGGGGGGGGGCATTAAACACTGAAAAACCTCTCCGTTTCCAGCCAATTCAGAGCAACACTCTATGCTATAACACACACGACCCATTTTGCTCTGAAGTGAAATATTCAGGGAGCCAGCCCCAGAGCCAATTCCCTATTGCTGGATCCTCTTCATCCCTGGCAAGGAGCCGATGGATTCAGGGAGGAATCGGGTTCATTCTGTCCAGTTAGAAGGCAGAGACGTCAGAGGAACAGGCAGTGCAGAGCCCAGCTCCCATCTCACACCCTCCCTGCACTGATTTCAGTGTGCTCTGAGCTAGCAGAGAAATCAGAGCTTTGCTCACACACGCTTGTGCACAACACATGTTGGGCTGAATGAGCCCAATGCTTCTCTCCAATACAGCTTGTACTTTGCAATAGAATTCCTAGAACACTGAAGGCACAGTAATCCACTTAGTGTGGACGTAGGAAGAACTGGGAGTGATGGGAATTCTCATAAATAAAGAGCTGGAGAACCAATGAAGCAACCAGATGGCAGGAGATGCTGGATGAGGGCTGGCCAGGGATGCAGCTGGGGCTTGGAGGATTACAAGGCAGCAGGAGAGGAGCAGAGGGAGTTCAAGGGGTCCAGGTCACAGGGACATGTAAGTGGATTTAAGGGAACAGCATTGATGCAAGTCTCATGCTTTGGGTTTGGAGGAAGGTCAGATTCATACCAATGCAGATTCAGCTTTGCAGGTCAGCTTAAGGTCTTTGAAAGCAGAGCAACCAGCAACCTTGCCGGGCTTTTTATCCCTGAAGCAGGGACACTGGGTACAAAGTGGAACAGGTCTGAGCTTACCTGGATCAACCCAGCCCCAACATCAGCTCCAAATACAGGGCTGCAACTGGAATACAGCCACAGAAGTGCAACCTGCTGCATACAAAGGCCTGCAGGGACAGGATAAGGGGGAATGGCCTTAACCTGATAGAGGAAGGATTGAAATCCTAGGAAGGACCGGAGCTGATGGTCAGAGGCTTGAAAACCAGTTTGCTGTGCCAGGAAAACAGTGTAAAATGGAACCTGACACACTGAAGAAAGCAAAATGCATAGCTCAGCAGTCGGGGTGGACGCAGGGGTGGTAAACCAGGGGTGGGACAGGCTACAATAGCTTTCCAACAGCTTAGGATTGTGTTGTAGGTTGTCCTGAGGTTTTTCCAGCCAAACCCCTGCGCTTAATGTACTTTGGATATTTGTGCCAGGCTCTTATTGTTATTTTACCATGGTTTTATCATCATCTAATCAAGAGTGGGATTCCTTTTTGGCACCCTCTGCTCCTGCCTGCTTGCTTGAGTTCCAGAGCAACGTGTGGTCCCTGGCTTGCTTTCCATACTCCCTGCTCCCTAAAGGTAAAGACAACCGAGAGGTACTTGAGCCCAGACTCAGCCTGATGCTGCAAAGCCCTGCATTTTGGTAGGCAGGGGTTAAGCAGAGACAGCAGAACCTGAGTGCTGTGGCCTTTATCTGCCTGCTCAAGGAGCTGCAGCCCCCATATGGAACTAAAAGGCCGGTTCTGCAATGCCCACCCATGGAGACGCATTGAGGTCGGGATCTAACACCACATTGCAACACTCTGCAGTTGCTAGAGATGGGGAGAGGAAGAACCAGCAGGGCCAAAGCATCCTCCTCCTCCTCCCAAATCACTATTGCAAGTAGTAACCAACACTACAGCAGTTTCCTTCCTTACCCAGCATAAAGCATCTCCCCCATGAAACAGCAGCTGTGTTCCCACTGCATCCCTCCTCCGAAGGATGCTCGAGAGCTCCAGCCCTGCAAAGAGCTCCATGCAGATCCCAGGGCAGGATGAGACCTTTAGGGAATGCATCTTCCCCTCCACCAACAGCCTGCAAGAAGCCTAAAAGAAAACGAAGCTGAATTCCAGTATATTCCATTACACCATATAGTCCCGGATTAAGGTTCCCAAGCTTAATAAAGCTGTTATTGTCCAGTTATTAATGACTGCTTATTAAAACCATATTTATTGCATGTGGTGCTGAGAGATCTCACAGAGAGAGCCCGGGGCACCAATTCTCCCTCCAGCCCATAGTGTTTAATGAGAGATACATGTGTATGGGGTTGTTAATGCACAGCAAGTATGGTTTTAATAAGCACTTGTGCCCCAGCTGAGGCAGTGCACACAGACCTGTGAGATGGAAATGAAATGCACATTCAGGAACAGCATTAGGGATTGTTTGGGATGGGATGGAAACACATTACCTTGGAAAAGGGAGATTTTTCATTGCAGTAATAACAGTTTTAAGGATATTTGGTGTGGGAGATGGACAGGGCAGGGTCCAAACCCTGCTGCATCCCCCGTGCTGCCCAGTATTGCTCCCTAATTACACATGGTGTTTCAAAATGAGTTTTATCCCAAGAGATGACTTGGTGAGATGCAGAGATAGCATCAAGATGAAGGCAGAAGCCCTTTACAAACAACAGGCCTCTTGCTTCCCATAGCCCCAGGGTCAGTTGTGGTTGCCCCATCCCTGGCAGTGGTCAAGGCCAGGTTGGACACAGGGGCTTGGAGCAACCTGCTCTAAGTAGAAGGTGTCCCTGCCCATGGCTTTAAGGATGAGCTTTAAGGTCCCTTCCAACCCAAAACCACTCTGGGATTCTACGAGGGGGCCTTTGTCCCTCTTTGGACCCATCCACCCTATCAACCCACTTGCCCATGTTTATTTGCACAGCCCCATGAGCTGCTCTCTGCGTGTCAGTGATTTCGGTGGGGTTTCATCCTGAGGCCTGAGTTTTGGAACGAACAGAACTGTTCCCCCCATCCTTTCCCTTTCTCCTCTCCCTCCAAGCAGCTTAAGCCAGAAGCTGGGGGTAGGAGGGGAACCGCTGCCAGAAAAGCTCCTAACAGCCCTCTTTGGAGACAGGGTTTATACACTCAGCTGTCCCTTGTAAACTAAGCCCTGTGTGAGATTTCATTCCCCACAACCTTTCAATCCAACCCCCCTCCTCCTGCTTTGCTCACACTGCAAGTATGCAGGGAAAAATGCTTTGGGACAAGAATGTCCTTTTGTGCTGCAGGAGCAAAAGTAACCCAAGCCAGGCTGCAAAGACACAGCAGGGAGCATCACTACTGCCTTGTCCAGCTCTTCCCGGGGGGGGTGCAGAGGGTTTTGCTGGACAAAGGTCCCTCTCCCAGATTCAGGTTTCCCAATGGCATTGTGGCCAAAGCCCTGCTGTTCTGCACTGCAGCAATGTCACTGCTGGGATCTGTAAGTGGAAGTGACAGCAAAGGAGTTCTGCTGGGATCTGGAATTGAGTTCCTGCAGTCTGAGCACTGGGTGGGGAGGGGAGGTGTTCAAATAAAGCCACAGCACAAAGGGCAAGGTCTGCACCAGGAGCAGTTCTTGGGGGGCACTACTGATCCTGCGGTGGAGTAGGGAAAGGGGGTCCCACGCATGGGGGAAGTATTGCTTCTCCATGGGAGCAGGGATGCTTCATTGGTTAAATGGGTGGCAGGCATCTCAGAGGGAGATGGGACCCATCCGGCTCACATCCCTCTCTGAGGCTTCTGGTGTGCATGGCAAGGAGGCAATCAAGACCAGAGACTGGCTGGGGAAGGACTTGTGCCTAAGAGCTCATCTCAGTCTCTCTGGCAGGTTAAAGCCATTCCCCTTGGCCTGTCCCTCGTCCAAAGCCCCTCTCCAGGTTTCTTGCAGCCCCGTTAGAAGACAGCCCACAGGACCTGACATGGCCAAACCCTTTGGAAAAGGGAACCACTGAGCACTGTCTGGCTTGGAGAAAAGCAGAATTTGCTGTGTTGTGGCCAGAGCGGATGTGCCAGCACAGCACATCCTCAGGGGATTTCTGGCTCCAGCTGGGACAGACACACAGGGCAGGAAAAAAGGGTCCCAAAACCATGCATCCCTGCTGACCAGATGTGTTCTGCACATGCCTGGGAGAAGGAATTCCAGCTCCTTCGGCTAAGTGCTGTCGCTTCCCTGCCTTGCCAGGGCCAGGAGGGATGAAGCCAGGGGTTGGCAGTAGGTGGCCTGTGTTGGCAGGGCTGTGTTGGGAAGCTGGCAGCACCCAGAGCATCCTTAGCACAACTTGTATCCACAAGGAGCTCAGGAGAAGCTCCGGGATGGGTGATGCTGTCCCAGGAGCTGTCACATTATGCGAAGGCATCACCCATCAAAGTAGGTGTGAGTCTCCACGCTGGGGTGCTACACAAGCACCATGACTGCAGCCACGCTGCCTTCTCCAGCATGGCCTGGGCCCCGAGCCCAAGCTTTTCACTCCCTGAGTTAATGGAAATCTTATACACATGGAGCTGGCCCCTTCCCAAAGACACTCCTCATGCCTCTGTGCTCTGCACATGGATGCAGTGGAGGGGACAGAGGGAGGAAGGAGCCAGAAGGCATCCAACAGGCAGCAGGACATGGTAAAGAGCACTTGAATCTCCTCCTTGGCGCAAGCTGATCTAAGCCACCTCCTCCATCCCAAAAAAGCTCTTTTCAATATGGTTGGGCAAGAAAGACCCCAGGGCTCACCCATCAATTCAGGCACAAGGTGCCAAAGTAGGGGGAATCATCCCTTCTCAGGATGGGATGATTAAACCCACTAACATCCCATAGATCCAACCTATACGTGGTGCAAGGAGCCAAAGTTATACCCCATCCCTGGCAGTGTTGAAGGCCAGGGGCTTGGAGCATCTTGCTCTAGTGGAAGGTGTCCCTGCCCATGGAACTAGATGAGTTTCAAGGTTCCTCCCAACCTAAACCACTCTGGGATTCCATGACAATCCAAAAGAGCACCAAGATTCCTGCCACCCCTGACAGCTCCATGATGCCCGGAGCTGCTTTTAACCCCCATGCAATGCACTGCCCCTTCCACCCCACTGCAGAAGCCCAGACCTAAGGAGGGTCTTGTTTTTCCTACCCCGTTTTACATCTTCCCTAAGCTCCCTGCCAGCTGGATGCCTGTGCTCTCAGGGCTATTCTATGCATCATCCAAACAGCATCTGAAATGAAAGAGCTCCATTTGGTTATTTAAATGACATATTTGCTGGGAAGAGCCAAGCAGACTCAACAGGATATGGAATGCTCACGTTAGTTTGCATGAGTACAGCAATCTGAAAGCCTTGGGAATTAATGGCAAGGCTTCTGTTGCCTTCATGAAGAGCACAAGAGACGATACAAGGAGCTGCCACTCGCTTGGGCACCGTGGTCACACCGCAGGTTGCCAAAGGGGAATTTTCGCTTTGGCCACAAGTCTGTGGTGTTCCTCCCTTTGGGAATAGAAAGGGAATTGCACCAAATTGGTGGTTTTTTTTCCCTCCTGCTATTCTCCCTGTTTTCTCTACGTGGAAAAGAGGTTTCCAAAAGGGGAAATGCCTTCCCTTCAGCAAAACCAAACCTGTTGTTGAGACCTAAGAGGAGGTATTTGCACCCGAGAGGTGGAGTTCTGACTCTGTCAGCTCCCAAATCCGGAAAGCCTGAACTGAAGTGCAGATTGAAAGCTTATTTTAGAAGCAGTGACAGCAAATAACCCTGCAGGTGCGAAAGGCAGACGATGCACCCGCAGATGGAGGGTTCCATCTGAGGCATCACACCACCAAGCATCAAACCCCACACTGCACAGCTGAGCTGCATTTAACCTTTTCAGATGGGATTCGATCCATTCTGCTGGAATAGGGCTAGAAGAACCAGCTTGGAGCAATCTGCTCTAGTGGGAGGTGTCCCTGCCTATGGCTTTAAGGATGAGCTTTAAGGTCCCCCCTCCAACCCACTTCCATGGTTCTCCCTCAACCCCTTCCAGCCCAGGAGGGCAGCCAAAAAGTGTCAGCAAGTGACTCACCAGCAATGGAAAGACTTGTGCTCCTGGCCCTGGCTCTTGCAAGTGACACAACCACTTGGCCTTCACTCTCTCTTTAATCTATAGATCTGTAGCCCACATCACTTTGCTTCAGAGGTCTCTCTGTGTCTTCTTGGTCGCCTTCCCTCCCTGCCTAGGACAACATGGAGCTGAAGGAAGAAAACCAGAGGTGCCTCTTGAAGCTGGTCTTAAATCCTGACACTTTCTGTGACATGAAAAGCTTTGAGGGGGGAAGAACCAAGCTAAGCAAAGCAGTAAAAGCCCCAGGGCTTGTCAGAAAGGTAGCAGGGAGTGGAATGCCATGGTCATTGCCTTGCTATGGGCAGCCTACAGCTGTGGGGTGCCCTTTAAAATAGGTACAAGAGGTTGGAGGTAACTGAGAGCAAGTGGGAACTATTACACATCATCCATAGGGAATCTGTGCAGGGTGCCCAGAGAAGCCGTGGCTGCCCCATCCCCGGCAGTGTTCAAGGCCAGGTTGGACACAGGGGCTTGGAGCAACTGCTCCAGTGGAAGGTGTCCCTGCCCATGGCAGGGGGTTGGAGCTGGATGAGCTTTAAGGTCCCTTCAACACAAACCAGTCTGGGATTCCATGATTCGACACCACAAACTCCCTGTATAAGCCATTCAGACCCAAATGCTTTCCAGTGCACCCTAATAACAGATAATTCCCATTCCCTTGATTTGATGCACTACCTCCTCTGCCTCCTTTCCTGCAGTTTATACCCTTCCTCCCTGCTGAGCCAGCTCTTCCCAAACTCCACTTGTGCTGGCTTCAACTTCAGCACTGGCTCTTCCCAGTCCATCTGTGAAAGCTCAACCTAATGTGTAAGGCCTGTGCATTTACACGCAGCAGAGGTTTAAGCAAGGGGAAAGTGTCTCCAGCAGATCCAAGACTGCTCCACACACCATTCCAAACCCAAGAGAATCCCAGGGAAACCTGTCCATGGCTTGGACCCTGCAGTGCAGACCCTCCAGGAGGTCTGTGGAGAGGAGAACATGCCTGGCAAACAGAAAAGCCTGAGCTTGGCTTGGGATATGGTTGCGCATCAGATCATCTAAATGAAGAGCTCAGGAAAAGGTTGGTTTGGCTGAAGCCAAATCAAACTTTGGTCCAAAAACTGACTAAAGACACCAAAACCCAGATCCATGAATAACTTCAGGCCCTTCCCTGCTGCTTCCAGAGCCCCACTTCTGGGGAATTAGCTTTTTGGCTCTCCTACAACGAAGCAGCCACTGAGAGAGGAACCGAGAGCCTGCTCAAATAAACACCCTCCTTGTGTATATTTGAACCCTTCAGCACGGCCTAAGTTGCTGTGCAGGGCTTATTTTTGTTTGTAACCTGTGAGATAGAGGCACTTGGAGTTTACTTCTTCCTACCACGAGCCAACGAAGCAGGGAGCACGAATCAGGTGAGACCTGTTCCCCTTCTCCCTATATTCATTACTTCACATCCTCCCAAACCACCACCACCAAAGGAAATGAAGGAAGTGGAACACAACCGACCTTGTAATGATGCCAGTCAGCAAAGAAGTTCAAGGCTTCAATCCACAAATCCAGCTGGAAGAGTCCGGAAATGACTGTGGGATTGGCAGCAGTGCGAGATTCATCACGTTTAATGCTATTTTATTCCCTTTCCCAAATTAATTGAGGTCTTCACGAATCATTGGGTCTCCAAATGGGTGAGGAAAACTGGCAGGGAGATGGACCACAACACTGGGACTGCTGGCTTCAGGGCTGGTTAGGTTTGCTGCCCCGGCAAACACAGACATCACCAGTAGCGCCCCAAAACCTCTTCAGCAGTGAAATGGGGTACTTGGGTTTGCCCTGATAACCACTGCAGCCAGAGGATAAAGCCTGGCACCTGGGAAAGGGACATTCAGCCCTATTCCAAGTGCTTCCCACTAGGGAGAAGCAATTCCCACTGTTTACACTTCAGCCAGGCTCCTAAATGATGGATTTGAGGGCAAACCTCAGGGCTAGAGCCATGCTGAGCATGGGGGATGCTGAAGCTCCTCCTGCAATGGACTCCTCTGTTTAATAACTGAATAAGCTAAAAGAACACAGGGACAAAATAAGCAGGCACATTCCTTCGGAAACCTCCTCAAAGGGTTTCCTTATGAATCCTAAGTACAGAAAATCATTTGTGTGGGCTCTTATTTGATCAAAACCATCCCACTTCCTATGTCAATAAAGGGCCATTACCGGTTACATGATATTTCTGGCTTGTAACTTGATGACTTTGCCTGCATTTCTTTGCACTGGAATCAAAAATGTCTTGTCTGGGAAGCACAGGTCAAATAATTGGGGTTTGCCATTGTTGGCAGCACAAAGATTGGGTTCTTTAACTCCTTTCCCTTCACAACTGCTCACTTGCTTCAAGCAGTCACCATCTCTGCCCTCGGTTATCTCATCTCCACATTCCCTAATGAAACCCCTCCTATTACACACCACGCATCCAGGATAACTCTCCGTTACCTGCAACAGGAGTTTGGCCATGGAAACCTGCCCAAGCCAATGCACTTGGAGGTATTTTGGGCAGGGCTGGCAGCAAGAACTATAAGCAGGAATTACTGGGAATACACATGAGTGATTTCCCCCACACCAGTGGGGTGATACTAGTGAAGGACCGAATGAGAAGGGGAAGAGATGTCTTGCTGCATCCCTGCTCCAGGATTCATTTTGTGCTCCCGACAGCTTACACTCCCCCATAGCAGAGTTCCACCAGCTTGGAGCTACAACCAGGGCTTCCTCAGGTTGTATTTACTGCACTGTAACCACCTCCACACGTTGGTGTTTCTATATCTAGTGATTGCTTGGTCTCTGGGAGCTGCTGACAGTCTCAGGCTGTTTGATATCCTCATCTATGTGATTTCCCCTCAGCTCCTTCCTGTTCTTTCCCTGCTGATTGCGGCCCCTTCCATTGCCTTTGTAATTCCTCACCTCTGTGCACCAAAGGCTCCCTCCGACTTTCAACTGAAGCCAAACAAACTCCCCTCATCCAGTTGGATTTGCCATTAGTTCTGTTTCACATCTCACTCCAGCAGCCAGGGATGAGGCAGATGCTTTGCTATGGGGCTGCAGACGGGCTCCATGCGCCTCTCCTTAATTTAGGGAGCACCAAGCATCAGTTTCTCCAGGTTGGATTGAATCTGGAGCAGGGAACATGTAGAGTATCCAGGATTTGAGCTTTCCTGCCTCAGTTTACAGCTTAAAGGAGAAATAAGGGACCTGGTGCATATTTCGCTGCTCTCCAGGGGCTCTACATTAAGGGAAAACATGAGTTGAATGCAATAACCCATTTGGGACATCATCTCCAAGCCTCTGGGAAGCCAATACCTTGAAGGAGCATCCTCGTCCCTGAAAGGGGAGGTTATTCCCAATAGGAGCAAGAAAAGGGAGGTGCGATTTTTGCACATGCAACTGGAAACCCAGGAGATGGCTTTTGGCTGGGCTGTGCTAAGAAATAAGGGCTCATTTTTGAGAGCATAACTCATGGTGGTGGGAGATAAGAAAGGAATGCTCTGAGGCCAGCCTAGGAGAGAGTTATCCTCTGAGATCAGAGCAGGAATCAGCGAGGCAACAGCAGAGGCCACTCACCAACAATAAATCCAGCCTCAACACGGCAGATCCCGAACGGGAAAAGCAAGGACAATCCCAGCAGGAGAGCAGGAGCCGTGCCAAACGCATCCCAGAGCAAGAGAGTGGTGTTTGCAACACCAGCTCCACTCCAATAGCAGGCTTGGGAAGCAAATGCATTCCTCCAAGGTGAGGCAATGGATGGGAAACGGTGCTGGTCCTTGCAGGAGTGCTTTCACTGGTGCTGCTGGTTGGGTAATGGCGAAGGAGGAAGGTGTGAGTGGTGGAAAGCTACATCTTGGCACTCAAGAGAAGTCAGTCTCCTGTTCTCTCTGCTCTTGCACAACTTGGACCTGTTGGAGTGAGGCCAGAGAAGGCTATGGAGATGCTGCGAAGCTTGGATAATGGGAGTTAACCCCCCTGCCCTTCCCTTCATGCTCTGGCTGCCTAAACCTTCCTCTCTTAACTTCCACCAAAAGAAAGGTTTTCACCACCATTTGTCTTTCATGACACCTCAGGTCTGCCCTGCATGGCTTGATCATCCCATCCTATTCACCTACAAACAGGTGATTCCCAAGTCTGTGGTTAAATCCCACCCATGTGCCCAGGTTTCATTCTGCAATGCAGAAATTTACTCTTAGTTGGGAGTTTTGACCTAAATTCTATAAATCACCCTAAAACTTAGGAAATTCTTAGTGTCAACCCTAACCCTTCCAACCCCAAATTGGGGTTTAAGGGACTTCAGGTCTTCTAGGTACCCACTCAAACCCCTGCCAAATCCACCCCTCCATCCAATCCGGGGGTGTAACAAACTCCAATCTGTGGGACACTTCCCATTCCCCACGCTTATCCAAAGAATCCCTTTTCCTGCTCTCGAGGGCTATGTAAGCATCATCCTCTCCTCATCCACTGTGAGAGGCTTTTGGCAGTAAAGGCATCGCCTTTACTGCGATGGGAGGAATGGGCTGATAAAGCTCCTGGTCCTTTCCTGCCAATTTGGGACAGTCAGGTGACATCATGTTCAGGGATTAGGGAATACTCTTCCCTGCTGTTCTTGCTGTGACAGCAAAGAAACACATCACATGGATAGAATTAAAAGGCAACTACATTACATGGCAGCAATCTCTGCTATCGAGTGCGGTGTGGACTAGAGGGAGCTGCAGCAGTAGCTCAGCAATGTTAGAGGAGACATTGGGATGCCTCTTTCTTACTCCATATGGAAGATGTTTGTCCCAAGTGCTTCTAAGATCCAACATCTAATAAGGGCTTGTTGACACAGGACACCGAGGAACAGTCAGCTGAGTCCTTCTGGATTGTATTAGCTTAAAGGAATCAAGCTGGTTCAAGTCTCCACTCACTCTGGAGGCCTATGCAGTCCTCTGTCAGTGTGCTCTGGCTCTCTCTTGGATTTACACCTTCAGTTGACTCGGAAAAGCCCTTCTGGAAGCTCTGGCATGGGCAGGGCAAGCTCTTTGCCTCCTTTACCCAGGGTCAGAGACAGAAGGATGCGCAAGGACAGCGTTAACAGACTTCATGCTGGCTCAGACTCTGTCGCCAGCCCCCTCTTCTCTCTGATGGGAGCAGGACCAAACTGCAGTGAAGGCAGGGAATCAAGAAGTCGCCGTATAAAACTGGACACCAGCTCTTCCCCTCAGATCAGACCATGTTCCGTGAGCACCTGCTCTGTATTTATAGATCACTCCAGTGGGAAAAAGCCACGGCAGAGAAAGCAGGATGGGAAAATGCCATCTCAGCTATGCAACAGTGCATTTTTCTACGAGCGTATTAAATGATATCGTCTATATTAAACCAAAAGCACATTGTTGAAATCCTAAGGGGCTAATCCAGTTTCCTATCTAATCCCCCATCTCCCCAGTGCATCTTTAAACAGGCTCTCAGAGATGTGCAGGAAGTAAATGGAAGAAAGGGTGTGGAAGGGGGGGAAATCACAGCAATCCTTTAGTCCAGGTCCACAAATCCAGGCTCGGCATCACCTTTCCCATTCAGTGGCAATCACACCCTGTGGTGCTCAACACACAGGAATTGCTGTCAGCTCAGCAATGGACTTGCAGGAGCAGCTCCTTTCAGTGTCAACCCCTATTTGAGAGCAATGGGGTCTTCTGGGGGCCTCAGGTCACAGCACGGACACTTTGTGGCCACATCTCTTATCAATCAGCACGTCCTGACTGATAAGAGCATCAGCTGCATCTTCCACTGGGTGAAGCAAGTCTCAAGACCACAGAATAAGAGGAATGACCTCATGCAAGAAGGGAAGGGAGGACCTCTTGGAACACACCCCCCCTTGAAACATACCTCGGGCTCAGTGAACTGTCTTCCAGTTTCAAATCCACCTTGCTCATTCCAGTGGGACCGTGCCAAGGGGACCAAGGACCAAACTCAGCCCATTACCTGCGCTCCAAAATCACTTTTTCCAAAGGCTGTTTTCCCCATTCCCCATCCCTGCAAACACCCACTAGGACAAACCTGCTGGGAACAGAGCGGAGCAGCAAACACAGCCAACGTGACAGAGACCTCACCAAACAGCTATGCAAAGAGCTCTATTTTTAAACCTTTGCCTTGGCTACCTATTAACTCCTTTCCTCCTGGGGTGAGGCACAGAGATTCCTCCAAGCCTGCAGCCCCAATTCCTGCTTTTGAACCTGGATGATTTGTTTTCCTCTCCAGGAGGGAGAACTGCACCCCCTGGACCCCATTCCCAGCCCCGGCTGTGTTAGTTTTGGACAGGTCCGGAGCTGTTTCATACTTGGCACTGGCATGGGGTTGTTATACCAGCTGCTTAATAACAACACACCTGTATGCAAGCTGGGGCTGGGGGTGCAGAGGACCCAAGCAGAGGTGCTCATTATGATGGTGGCATGACCTCATGGTTTACTTTAGCTGGATGAGCTGATGTGATGAAGAACATGTTTTCTCAGCTGCCCATGGAGACCCAAGTGACCTATGGGCTAAACCTGATGGGCACTTGGATGTAGGAACCAGAGCCATTCACCCATCCTTAACGAAGCTGCATCTCTCCCCTGTTGATGTACAATCAATTTTCCCCTTGGAAACTTTTACTGCGAGTGGTTTAGGGTTTGGTTTGGCTTTCACAACTGATGAGAAGGATTGAATTCTTTCTTTTGGGCCTTCCTAGAGCTGCCTCCAACAGGCCAGGAAGCTGCAAACCCAATGGCATCCCCATAAAGGCTGGGAAAACATCTCTGTGGCAAGCTGAGGGCTCGTGCAGGAAAATCTGAGCCACGTTGACGTAATAATTATAACTCACACTTGCACAGAACCTGTCAGCAGGGGATTAAAAAGCACTTTGTGAACATTATCGACCACAGCTCGTCTATGAGGGAGGTAGGAGTCCTCCTCTCTCCACACGAGGAGCCAAGGCAGAGAGAGGGGTTTTTCCAGCCCATAGTTTGAGAAGGGAGCCTGCACACTTGGAGGCCTATGGGTTTGGATGCTAAATCATAGACTCCTAGAATGGTTTGGGTTGGAAGGGACAGGGACACCTTCCACTGGAGCAGGGTGCTCCAAGCCCTTGCGTCCAACCTGGCCTTGAACACTGCCAGCGATGGGGCAGCCACAGCTTCTCTGAGCACCCTATGCCAGTGCCACTTCACAGGGAAGAGCTTCTTCCTTATCTCCAACCTGAACTTTCCCTCTTTCAGTTTGAACCCATCACCCCTTGTTCTATCGCTACAGTCCTTGAAGAACACACAAGGAGGTGACAGCTTGGGTTGTGGTGATCGTTATCCCCACAAACTAGCTCTGAAATGGCTTGGGAAAGGCAACTCTGGAGCTGTAATGACCAAAGCTTGGCCATAAAAGCATCATTTCAGCGTTATTCTTGTGGTAGGGAGGAGAAAAGCTCCAGTTCTGTGCAGTCTTCGTGCCTTAGGGGTATTCAGATGCATCATGGAGCAGAGTTCACCCCCTCTTCATTAATGTTTGAGTTTGCCAAGTAGATCAATAGGGTTTGGCTCCCCAAAACCTAATGACTGAAGTGGAAGATACCAAACTACACTGGAGGCAGACAGACTTTGGAATCGACTCATGATGCTCTAGAAGAGATCACCTCCTTCCTATTCCCTTGCAAACCAGACTTAAATCCAGAAAAGGCAGAAACCAGGAACTGCGAACATGAGGGAAGGAGTTGTGACCATGCTCCCAAACTATCTCCTTAAAGCCACACTCATGTCGTGGAACAGGGGTTTTGAGAAGGTCCAGTATGGGCCCTGGAGAAGGAGTTATCGCTCTTGAAACCTGGAAAGGCCATAGGAAATATGACATTGAGCCTAAGAGGAAAGGTAGCCGAGAGCTCGGAAGGGTTAATTCACCAGCCCTGCTCCTAACACAAACGTGTACAGACCTCAATTACACTCCCCACGTTGTAAAAGGACCATAAACTATATATTGCATTGGCAAGATGGTCAAAAGCACCCTGGGGACTGGAGCTATGAACTCCTTAAAGAGTTTTTACTTGATTTGATTTGAAGTTTTGGGTTGGGTTTGGGGTAGTTTGACTTCTACAATCCATCTGCATTACTGCGTGCTATGTGCATAAGCTCTGGGAGGTTAAAGAACTTCTATCTCTAAGTACCCTGACTATATTAATAGATCACAGTGGACCAGAGGTATCATCTTCAACATACCTGAGGATCTATCATCTATATCAAACTGACCACCAGCCCAAGTCCCTAAAGCCATGCTGGGATGAAACATGGACACCAAATTCATTGGGAATTCAAAAGCTTTGCTCTAGATCGCTCCAATCTCAGTGTCTTTCCCTGATTTCAGCACAACTGCTCTTCAGGCATGGAAAGCAGCCTTAAAATGTGGCTGTATTCAGCAAGTAACTGTAAAAGTGACACCTCATCAGCACAACCATCTGCCCTGCGTGTTCGGGGTGAGTCATATTGGCTCAGCAGGAACACACACACGTGTTTCTACTCCTCTGACCCAACACGGTGCCAGTGCAACGCAGGAACAGCCCAGGAGGGTCCCTGTGTTGTCATCACCGCTCTGCAGTGTGATGGCAACAAAGCATCCAGCCCCACACAACACCCTCTGCTCCAGCAAAGGCTCTGATTTCAGGTTGCAGGGAGGGAAAAAGAGGCGTTGGGGGGCTCCAAAAGGATTTGCACAAGATCAGGAGCAGAGAAGAAAGCCGGAGAGGGACAGGACAAGGGGAATGGCTTTAACCTGCCAGGGGGGAGACTAAGATGAGCTCTTTGGAAGCAGCTACTATTGCCACTTATTGAATGGGGAAACTGAGGCCTAAGCCCACAATCAGAGATGCCCACTGTAATTTAAGCTAGGTTCAGAGCTCAAGACCCAGAAGTCTAGAGTGATATCAACCATAACCCAAATCCAAACTGCCTGACAAATCCATGTTTCCCGCACTGTGATGCTATTGAGCAAGCTCGATGACTTCCCCAAATCGAGGAATTAATGATTAATGGTATCATAAACCCAAGTGAATTCCCCATCTGTGCCTCCAACCCCTCAATAAAGGGCTCTCTAGTAAGACATAGGGCAGTTTTCTTAACTAAAACCCTTACTCCAAGCTGAATCCAGACTGTGCAGAGCAGACATGGTGGTACATGTTGCCTTTGATGGAGCTGGAGGATCTACAAGGGAAATGGCCACTCAAATTCTGGCTAATTCAGGCCTTTCTGAAGCTCTGCACAACACAAAACCCAAGGGCTGGACCCCAGCGGTTGCAGTATTAGAGTATGGGCCAACCTTACAGGGATGTCTTAGTGCTTGCTGATAGTGTCCATGCTGCAGGGGTGCACACAAGCAGATGAGACAGTGAATTTCACTGAGTGAAAGATTATCTATCATTAAATGCACCAAAATGCTTGCTTCACTCCTGGAATGGTTCCATCTTCCAGTGCCAGGAGGTCCATCCCAGAAAAAGCCTTGAGAACTAAGTCTGGCTTCAACAAATCCTCTGGACCTGCAGAACCCAACACAAGAGACAATTTGGAGCTCCTGACCTACACTCCATCATGTGTTGGTCATTTTGACCCTACCTACCTTCATTCCCTACCTCCACTGGCCACGGAGGTTGGTCACACAACCTCCAAGCGTTGACAGCATCCAGAGCCCATCCAAGGTCAGGCTTTGGCATCCACATCCTGCTTATCCCAGCTGGATGTGGCACAGAGGGCATGAGTTCTGCTGAGGAAAAGCTGTTTCACAATGAAATGCAATGACAGGATTCTGCCAGGAAGAGTTTCTTTTGGAGGAGGGGGGTTGCAAAAGCAGAGGAATGTGTGGGGTTTATTGCTGGGGAAAGTGGCTGGATATGCACTCCAAAGGTTGGGAAAGGAGCTGGGGAGAAGTCATGACCCTACGGGATGAAGGATCCACATCGCAGCAGCAAAACCTCAGGATGATGTTATTTTATACAAGGGATTTGACAAGAGCTGTGATAAAGTTACCAGAAATCAGAATATCTGACTCCAGGCTTGTCAAAAGCATATTCCTCCCTCCAGATTTTTCCATAGAAAACCCTCAAGCTTCCCACAGGGATCTGCAGGGACTGAGAAACACATCACCAAAACCCCTCTAGAAGACCCTAGTAAGCTTCATCTTGCAGCTGCGGATGAGCACACCACAAAGAACAACTCACCCTTGGCTTCTATTATCTCCCCACCTCTTGATGGTGTCATGGTTTGTGGTATTCTCCCCTAAGCTGTAAAAACAAGCCATGTGGGTTTCAACACCTACCACCCAGCCAGTAAAAGGGCATCAGCTCATACATTTTATTGGAGAAAGAGCAAAAAGAAAGCCAACTTCTCCATTGACAGAGGTAGAACATCAGCTCATACATTTTACTGGAGAAAGAGGAAAAAGAAAGACAACTTCTCCATTGAAAGAGGTAGAGAAGATGATGTCTGAGAGAGAGGTGGGGTAAAGACAACCTCTAAACCCACCTAAATGCTAAAGCATCACTGATTTCACCACAAGAAACCTGGAGAGTGACTTTGGATGAGGGATGTAGGGACAGGACAGGGGAACGGCTTTAACTGCCAGAGGGGAGACTGAGATGAGCTCTTGGGCAGAAGCTCTTCCCTGGGAGGGTGCTGAGGCGCTGG
>JAOEHY010026955.1:0-25399 GCA_025447955.1 Psilopsiagon aurifrons | reverse complement strand
ACCCGTTACCCCTTGTCCTATCACTACAGTCCCTAATGAAGAGTCCCTCCCCAGCATCCCTGTAGGCCCCCTTCAGAGAGTGGAAGGCTGCTATGAGGTCTCCACACAGCCTTCTCTTCTCCAGGCTGAACAACCCCAACTTTCTCAGCCCATCTTCATATGGGAGCTGCTCCAGTACCCTGACTATCCTCGTGGCCCTCCCCTGGACTTGTTCCAACAGTTGCATGTCCTTTTTAAGTTGAGGACACCAGATCTGTACATAATACTCCAAGTGAGTACATAATACTCTACTCTCTCTGAGAGCAGAGTAGTGGGGCAGGATCACCTCCTTCGCCCTGCTGGTCATGCTCCTTTCGATGTAGCCCAGGATACGGTTGGCTTTCTGGGATGCAAGCACGCATTGCCATCTCATGTTCATTTTCTCATCAACCAGCCTTTCACTATTCAATTATTTATAGAGTGGAGCAACTTGAATAGAAGAAATTCTGCAAGCCAGAATAACCTGCAATATTTTTATCTGGCCACTCTCTTTGCAAAGTAAAATTTTAATTTCCCTCAAGCAGAGGGTCAGGCAAAGATGGGATTTGAAATATTTTCCTCTCCAAAATGAGATTTTTACATGTCCATTGACAAATATTGATAAGAATTTGAATAAAAACATTGATTAAGAATCTTAAAATTGGATCTGATGTTAGAATATTAAATTAGATCTGATGTTAGAATGGCAGTTAGCATTCTAAGATGGTCAAGTGGAATCACATACTTGAGTCTCAATTTCTCAGTTTGTAAAACTGAGATAATACCATCTTCCTTTGTAGAGTGTGTTGAGATCACTGGATGAACACTCCAGTTTGTTATTTTTTTTAAACACACTGTATTTCTGCCAAATTTATCAACTTTGATGTATTATTTGTAGGTCTCGTATGCTTAAAATTGCAACTTAAAATTTCATGTAAATTGTGTTAGCCTGCCACACCTCAGTCTAAAGATCATATGTTTCCCCCACAAAATACCAGATATTTGAAAATAGGAAAAAAAAAAAAAAACCAAAATTGATGTGAATAAACTTCTGTCCATCCTTCTAGTTTAATTTTTCACTTAAACTCTGCATTCTATTTATTTATTTATTTAGTGTTGTCCTGGAGGGACCCTCAGGCATGAAAGCATAAGTAAAGCCCATTCAAGAAGCACAGATTCTTTGTGGTTTTTTTCCACTGGTTCATTCGCCATCATACCACAAAGTCATTGACATTGTTATAGGCATTATGACTTGGTTTCCTTCTTCTCGGAGTCCTTGATAACTGACACAGTAAGGAATACTCTAAACCCCACGAGATTAGGATGCCCAAACCAGAATCAGCATGTATTTCAATGGCAGTTTAAAATCCTATATATCCATGGTATATAACATAGCTTAAAATCCTATATACCCAGGAATATAATAAAAATACATCTTGAGGTATGTTCTGTCTTTAGTAGACCCACCCATTATCTTCACTGTCATTAATTCATACAGTAGTTGGACCAGGAATACAATATTGCAGTTGCTACTAATCTAAATGTTTCTTGGCCATGGTGCATGAGGTGGCATAGCCTAGGATGATGGTAGTTTGCATGTGGCTTCACTGTCATGGAGCCTAAGCGTGTTTGGTAGTATTAAAATTGACCATTTAATGCCTTATTTCCTTAGTGCAAGGGAAAGCTGTAGCCTTATTTTAGTACATTAGTATAATTATAATCAGTCTCATTCATTTCAGTAGGACTCCATATAAATATAAGTTCCATCAGTAGAGAAGAGTTTTTGCAGGATCGGAGCCAAAACTGCTTAAATATCTGCAAAAATGACTATTAGCAAATTCACCAATTAGTGCTTGCTACTACTCTTCAAATACATTACTTAATGAACAATATTTAATTGGGCGCATTTTCATATAAATCATGTTATTGTAAATAACTTATTCAATGAAGAGAAGAAGACTTAACTAAGTAATAAAAGTACTAGGTAATATAACTAGGTAATAAAAGATGTTCATCCAGCCCTCATGAAAACCATTTCTCATGCTTCAGTATTTCATCCATGTGCCGACACTGCTATGAACTGAAAGAGCCCCACCAAAGTAATTAGCTGGCCACCAATTCAGCTGAGTTTCTTTATCTGTCTTTGTTTTTTGCAGCAATTTGTCTATCTCACAGCTGTAATAAGGCAATGATTTATATTTAACAGGTACAGAGTTTAAGAACAAGCTATCAGTAAATTAGTTGAACTTAGTGTGAAGGTCAGCAGCTTACTGTTACTTTTCCAACAGTTTATATTTGCTCATCTCCCGGCATAGTTCTTACCAAGGGTGCCACAGCTTCAATGGCCAACCGTGCAATGCAATGCCAAAGTGATATTTGTCATAAAGGTTTTATGATGGTTTGTGTGTCTGGCCTAACTTGCCCAGAAGAAAAACCAAAACACCAACCAAAAAACCCCCAACCTGATTAAAAAGAAATAATTGTACTGTAAGCAACTGTTTCATATTAGCAAAAAATAACACATAAAATCAGCTATAATCCAATAATTAAAACCTATTCATTTTGTATTGTTTATAAGGTCATTATTAGTGTTATAGTTATTTACTACCCATAATACAATAGCCCCAAGATGCTTATTAGAATCAGAAGCATACTTCATAAAGCATAATATAAAAATTTCTTCAAGGGCTTGAAGTCTGAGTTAACCTCACAGTGCTTCAGCTTTTCCTAGAACTTGGAGTTTGGAAAGACATTTTAAGGTTGCTTTAGTGGTTAGGTATGAATATTTGCCTGAAATCTGGAGTTATTGGAATGAAAACCAAAATCTGTTTCATAGACCTTCTAAGTGAACCGGAATTCTCAACTTATTTCTGTTTCTGTGGTTATCTACCCTTCATGTGAGCATATCAGAATTTCTTTATCATAGGCTTTGTCTTCATCTACTATAAATTAATGTGTTTTTATCAGTCTTCCTCAATTACAGAAATTTTTGTTTCTGGGGATGAAATAACTCATTAGTGTCTGGATTGAGATTCAAATTCTCTAAACTACAAATCAAGGCTGAGGTTCCTAGGAAGTACTGGAAACATACTGGTTGATATTACTTTACCCAGCATACCAGAAAATTCATGCATTTCCAAGACAAATCTATGATTTTTAGTAGGTGTCCCCATCACTCTGATCTTAACTACAAATTCTAGTCACCTTATATGCTTTATATTCTCAAGCCACTCTTTATTACTCATTAATATCTATAGTATTTCTCTTCACACCACAGTCCACAGTCTGCTCCATTACTTCCGCATCACAATAGCACAAGGAGAACGCTCCCTGTGAGGCCTAAACCAGGTGCTATTTCACATCTCCTCATCACTGGCAGAGCATTTTCTTAGTATTTTGTTTAACAAAATATGACTTCATAAAACTGCTGAAGTGTCTGTGATCATGCTAGAAAGTCTTTGCTGCAAAGAACTGCAGTTTTTGTCTCCAATGATCAACTGTAAGACCAGTAAAAAGTCTAAGAGTAGAAACATCACAACTTTGTACCTAAACCCAGCAATGTTTGGATGTCAGGGTTCTTAGATTTATAGTTGAGCCTCTAGAAATACAGCAAAATTATTTTGCCTCTAATTGTTTTTTGGTGTGGGTTTTTTTTTTTTTTTTTTTTTTTTCCCAGAATGCATGCATAAAATCAAAGATCTTAAATTACACAGTTTTCATTTACAGCAATATAAAATATTGTCATTCCACTGTGGCTGCAATAAGAAACTAATTTAACTAATAATTCTGGCCTGTCAAGAACAAGATACTTTCATTATTTAGTTTAATGCATACTTTTGTGGGCACAATTATTATTTTACTGATGCTGTTAAAAATTATTACCTTGGCTAACCATTTTGTGCTTTTGGCATTTGTCTTTCATTCATTGGGCTAAAAAAGTAACGTTGCATCTTCTGCCATGTATGCATTGTATTCTACAGTTTGTAATGCTTTTAATGTTACTACTGTGGCTTATTACAAAGAATAAAGAATATAAAACAATTCCCAGAGTCGTATATATAATTAAAACTTATTCAGGTAGGTCCAGACTTTCCAAGCATACTCACTTGCAAAACCTGCAAGTACCTCCTTCTATCAGAAAGCTACTTTCACTGAATTATTATACATTTTTTGTAACATTAGACTTAGAAAAGAAAATGTTGCAGCTCTTCAGATTGACTTTACTGAAGTGTATTTCACTTCTCACTAGAATTAATGTCACAACAAGCAATATCCCGTTGCATTTCTGGCCATGGTACAAAATCAGTATGTCTTGCAGAACCTCTGCAAAGCAATTAAACCATAATGTTATGATCTGTTTACAGAGATCTTTGTTGGCTAGATGGATGCTCCCAGGATCATTTACTTCTCTATTTTTTTTAACAGTAGCATTGAATTTATTCAATTAGTTTGATCCTACTTGTAATCATTAAGGGCTTTGGTCTATAAATAACAGAAATACTTAGAGGCATCAATTCGATTAGCTTACTGTAGCATTAAGTAGATCAGTTTCTTATTCACTGGTCATGATTCAAAAGTAACTATCAGAACCTTCAGCAGCTCACTTGATTCATGCCCCTGCCTGCCTTCTGCCTGATTTTCCTTCCTTGGTCCCTGCCTACCTTCACCCCTTCCTGCTTTTCCTCCTTGCCTCCTTCCTTCCTTCCCTCCTGCTTTCCCCTCTTTTTGCCCTCCTTCTTTCCCTCCCTCCTCACCCTCACTTTAATTACTTTGCTTCATTTTCTTTTTTTTAAACTTCAGTCAGATTTGAATGAGTAAAGAACTATTCTCCAGTTGTGTTTTTTTTTTTTTTTTTTTGTCACTATTACTAATTTTATTCAAGGAATAGTATATCACAACTCTAATCCAGAGTCTAAATCTTGGAAGTTAGATCTGCTCATATGTGTGTGTCTCATTATACTCAGCTGAGAAAAATGGTGTCTGTTATGATACAGGTTGTGATAAGACCAGATTACCCTTAAATTGGAAGCTATTTTGTTAGGAAAATGTTTAAAAGAGACTAGGTAGAGGCATAATTTTAGAGCATTTTCATCACAGTGTAATAAGAAAAAAAAAGTGTTTTCACATTCCAATTGGTTTAGAGTTTTATTTCTGTAATCCCATAATAATTTCATTTTCTGGCCCAAAATGCAATGTGCCATACTTTGCAGTGGTGCAAACTGATGTAGCAACTGATAAAGATATTATACTTTGTTCAATTAGGGTGCAAGAACTGGCCGAAAAAAAAAAAAAAAAGTAAAAGTAACAATAAACCAATATTTTAGGGCCACTTGCACATCCATTCATATTTAATTTCTGCTGCTGTAGATTACAAGACATGCAACAACAAAGAAAGTTAACATATTTCATTTATAACCATATACTGAGTATATTTCACAGTCTGTTGAGTACATTTAAAAATACTTGGAAGCAATCCAAGCTCCTATAAAAATTGATATATCTCTCATTATCATTTTGAAGATGTCAGCCATTTTCAGATAGGGTAATAGAAAGTAATCTGCCAAGGGAAATAGTGAGCTGCTGTGTGCCTGAACAAATGTGATCAACATTGTGCCATATGTGTGTCCTCATAAACTCCCATGGGGGACTGAAGAAGTAGACCTTGTAGTCAATTACTGAAATTGGATGTGCTCTGTACCTTAGATCTGTGTGCACCCACAGTTACTTCCACATAGGGTTTCCTGAAATACTGCTTGTGCATGCTTTTGTGCAGAGCACTAATAAGGAGATAAATGCACATTATTATTCATGTCTTTTTCTTATTTGCTGAACATATTTTTTTTTTCCAAGAGTAATTAACATGACCTAGCACTTCTACATAATAAATATACATTTATCTAAAAGTTACAGATAGCAGAAAAAATATCGCTGATGTAGACGTTTATCCCTTTTTGATTATTAATGGTCTAGGGAATAGGCAATTAACCTGAAAAGTAGTGTAGAAAAAGAAAACTGGAAGAGGAGTAAGGAGTTATAAAAAGAAGTGGTTCATACAGACATATTTTAATTTTGTCCCTCAATCTTGGGTTATTCCACACAGCTCTTTTAACTATTTCAGGTGCAGAATGATAAGATCAAAATATTTCTTACATTTTTATTGTTATTCATTTTGATAAATAACAGATGAATAGATTTTGTCTGTTGCTTACCCCCCTTTTTTCTTTTTTTTAGATACATACAAAAACTGTTCACTGATCCATAGGCATGAGGGTAATATGAGGGATGTCAGAGGCTAATCATTCTGTCAGGGTACTTCTAAACACTACAACATGAGCAGACAGCAGCCTGTCTGCTTATAGCAGTCCCAAGATAGCAGGATACAAACCATGTGATGGCATTTCCACAGTGTCAAGTCTGAATGAATAAGTGCTGCTGGAAAGAATGATTAGTAGCTCAACCCCCTTGACATGATAACTGAAGTTTTTCTGGTTTGAGTCACTTCAGTATGGTTAGAGGAATGAGCTCACTTTTTCCTAGATGGAATGTTTCTCCAAAATCACTTCTTATGAGATAAGGATGTCTACACAGGCTATTTACAGGCCAGAACCAAGAAGATTTGCTTACATTGTATAAAGCCTTGAGAACTATGAAATTCATATTGAAGTATATTAAAGGAGCAATGCACATCGTCTGCTGATTAGCATACTATCCATTCATCACCTCAGTCCCTGAGATTTGACAGGACATGTGTGGGTAGTGCCTACCATGGCTTTCTAACCAAGTGTTTTCTTGTCTGATATCTGGACATCACTCTTGTGAGTGATATGTTTAAAATGGACTGCTGCCTTAACATAAGTGGGAAAGGGTTGTGTCTGTAGCTACAACCCAAGTATGTACAGATTTGAAGCAGTATGTTGAGCTGCATGTGGAAGCACTTATGAAACGAATCAGTTTTTGTAGGTATTTTCTGTCTTGCGAAAACTTGCACTTTATAAAAGAGAGGTTATGACCCAAGGTGGTGCTGGAAGAACCAAGAACAATTAGTTGTATGATACATTTCTATGCTATGAACTTCTTGGGTAAGGATGAGATATGGTTATAAAAACAATTCCTTACATTCTGTTTTGCTGCCCCCCTCCTCCCCCTCCTGTCTTCCTTGATTATCTCTCTTTTGTCTAAAATGATTGCCAAGTTTCAATCACACTAAAACACTGTGAAAGCAAAGACATTGCGCCATCTGGGTTTGCTGGTTTGCTGAGAAAGAAGCATAGATCTGTGTGCTGCATCAGTGCAGATTTTCATCCTAATTACCCAGGCAATCTCATGTGCACACTGAACAAGACAGGTGACGGCAGAGGTACCTGTATAACTTCACATAAGATGAATAACTTCACTTTAGGCCTTTGAGTTATTGAATAGTTGGCTGAGACTAACAAATCTGATCAATTTAGGATGAAAGAATAGGACTTCTTGAGCTGACTCATTCAGAACACAGTACATAGAAGGAATCCAGTATGCTCTGTGTATAAGATCTTACACTGGGAAAGAAGTGCTAAAAATATGCAGAGAACAGAACAATGTATTTTCGTAGCAGATTAAAGGTTCCAGTAAATTGGATTTTGACAGAAAAACAAGTCAAAGGAAATCAAAACAAGGTTGCAATGCCATTTTTCCTTTTTTCCTTTTTTTTAATTGTTCTTGTATTTACTTTTTTATTTCTCTAAGTGTTTGAATACTTTTGAGAGCAATGGAAAATGAAATGTTCTATGTACCTCAGAAATAACTCAATAGAGGTAGTGGCTTTTTAAACATCTTGATCTTCCTTTATCCTTCTGTTTTCATCTATCACATGGAAGAACGTCTGTTAGCAAAAGACTATTCAGTTTCCACGCTGGTCCCTCTCTGAGGGCATTTAGATCCCAGTCTTTAAGAATGCCATGGTTCTTTTTGACCTTTTGCACTTGAGTACCCCTCTGATGAAAAAGCAAGGTGAAAAATCTGAAGTCTGAGTAAAGAGCTTTCAGGTAACTGTGAAAGAGTATTTGAAATGATCAGTTTAAACCATAGTACCTTAGGACAGAACAGAAAGCTGCCCATTGGGGCCGGGTAGTAAAACAAATCACACATGACTCTCCAGAACTCAACTGAGATATAAGCCTCTGGAGCTTTTAAAAAGGTAACAATGGACAACATTGATAACCTCTGATGGATGTAAGGTGACTGAAATCTACAGTCATTCAGGAAAGAATATATAAATTAGGTGTACATCTGGGAACTTATTTTTAAACTCCCTTCCACCCTCATTTCCTTCATATTCCTGCTTTTGCTATGGCTATTGGCCCTTTCAGCAATACCCAGGTTTAATTTTTTTAACCTGAGTTTCTCAGTGTCAGTGAAATACAATTTGAATAGTGTAATTGCTATGGATTTGCACAGAGACAGTGAGACCACATTTTAAAATAATGAACTTGCACATAAATGATGAGGAGCAGATTTTGGAAGGAGCTTGAGAGTCTGGGGATACAACTGTGAAATAATTATCAGAATTCTGTCTTCAAAAGAACAAATATTTTAAAAGATCCATAGAGTTTTCAGAGGTTTTTGTAAACATGCCTACTTTTTATTATGATTCAAGTCTTAAAAAAGCGAAGGCATAAGAATCACTTTGAATCATAGGATTTTAAATGTATAGGTTTTCCATTTTGATACTAAATCCAGTCCTATTTAAAAGATATGTTTCATTGTGCCTTTAATGTCAATGATAAGGAAGTGTCTGAAGCCCTTGCTCATTCTATTTCAGTTCATATTCTCTCTGAAACATTATTCCTGTAAATCACTTTGGCTGTGGCTCTCTGTGCTTTCATTTCCAGACACAAGAGCAATCCCACCCTTTCAGGAGTGTTTTGAGGATAACTAAATTAAATATTGTGAGGTTTGAGATCACATGCAAATAGTTACAATTGAGAGAAAGAATTCAAGCATTTTTCACTGGAAGTAATTGACTATGCTATCAGTGTGCAAATCTGGGTTTACATAAAGAAAATAGTACATGCATACGCATATATGTATATATGTTCATGTGTATACAAACGTATATATTTTGAGAGGGAAAGCAAGTATTTAAATTAGGCAGACAAAAAGTCTAGCATTTAAATGTGTTTTAATCTTCCAAATGACATTGGTTTATTTTCCATTTCATTTTGATTCCATTTTTCCAAAACAAAGTGTTTAATCCCTGAGCAAAACTGATAAAAGAGGCTTTAGACAGAGTGCAAGGATCCTTCCAAGGTTATCAGCTTGTGAGAGCTCTGCCACCTGTAGCTTCCCAGTGTTCCTCAGATCTTTCCTGCTGTTTGATTTTCCACTCTCTGCTGAGCTCTTTCACATCCAGCTGTCAGAGATTGACCAGGTCTCATAACCCAGGCCATGTCAAGGTTTGAACAGGAGCATGATAATGGAAACAGCATGCTGGAAAGAGAGTGTTTTGAAAAGTTTTACAAGAGATTTGCAGCTGTGGTTTTGCTGGAATGCAAGCTGTGCTGGGTAAGACACAATAGGGAAATGTGTATGAGAGTCTATGAAAGGGATAGAGGTGTGCCATTCAGTAAATCCCATTGTAGACAAGATCTTAGAAAGAAAATCATTGAAAGAGATTCCAGAAGCTTTTAGAATGATATGAAATATTTCAGAAGAGAAAACAATTGAAACAATTTCTTCCAGCTCTGTATTCCTATATGGGCTGGTTGCTG
The DNA here is from genome assembly GCA_025447955.1 of Psilopsiagon aurifrons. Classification (NCBI taxonomy): domain Eukaryota; kingdom Metazoa; phylum Chordata; class Aves; order Psittaciformes; family Psittacidae; genus Psilopsiagon; species Psilopsiagon aurifrons. The sequence continues at coordinate 15,632 of JAOEHY010026955.1, read as the reverse complement.
GAAATGCTTATATATTTTTCAAAGGATTCTGAGTAAAAATCCATCAAAAATGAAAATGTGGGTTTGCTGATGCTGGAGAGTCTTGCTACTGTTGAAATTTTTTGAGGTGAGTAGATTCACTACAAAAGAATCCCAAGAATAATCTGCTCTGTAAAGGGTGAACCCTTTGTAGCCATGCAGACAGACAGTTGTTGCTTTTGAATACTTCACCAAATCAGCTTTCACTAATTGTGGCACAGTTTGCAATACTTTTCTTCCATGTGATCTGAATTTAAGCAGTGAGGTTTTTTTTTTTCTGTTTGTTTTGTTTGTGTGTTTTTGTTGGTTTGCTTGGTTTTGTGGGTTTTTTTGGGAGGTTTTATTTGAGGGGGTGGTTTGGTTTTGTTTGGTTTTTTTCATGGTGATGATAAAAACTAGAAAACTAAACAAAGGCAGAAACAATTCCAAAACAGGTAAAACACCCTCTAGGAAAAGAGCGCTCTAAATTAGTTTCTGTGTTAGGGATGGAAGTGGTAACAGAGTCTTTTATTAAGGTTTCCATTATGAATTTCCGTATTCTGCCACCTATAATTTTGTTGTATTTTATATAATTGAGCTGGCATTTCAAAAGCTGGTTGCCTTTCCTAGTCAGAATTACATTATTTTTATATATATTTTAATTTAAGTGAGAATGATTTGAATATTTCTGAAAATGAAGCCTGAGAAAAATATATTGCTGTGTGCATATTAAACAAGAGAAATCTTTCCTCTGAAAGAAAGTAAAAGTTATCTGAAGGAAAAGGAAAAGCTTTTCTATCAGGGATGTGCCTTTTGCCACCCTCAGGAAAGGCTGCACAGATTTGTCTGGGTTTTAAATTTTGCCTGGAGTTTACAGGTCAGATGAGAAAACTCAAAAAAACACCATTAAACACAATAGTTACTTTTATGTGAGCTTGGATCTGTTTGTTTAGCATTGGCTAGTTTGGTCTTCCTGCCACTGCTGCAATCTTAGAGATAAGGGGCTGACAAATGTGCTGTCCAGGGACTTCAGCACTATTTTCTCTAAGAGAATGAACATGAAGTCCAGCATTTAGGGTAGAGCACATGGGCATATTCTGACTCACGTGTGCCTTTTCCGTGGATTGGTACACCACCACAAAGGGTTGCTGAGACCAATAAAATCTTGCAAGCTTTTTACCTTCATTTTTCATAGAAGTCAAGATACTCATGTTTTACATTGAACGTGCATCCTAATCTGTTTTTTTACATACCTTATCTATCATATGGCACATAATCCATAAATATGTCTTGTTTTGCTCCTTCTTTTACCCCTGTTATTTAGCAAGACTGTTCACCTTTTACAGGCTCTTTACTTTGAAAGCACACTGTACTGTAAGGATGGTACCTACTGCACCTATCTTCTGTAAGGCCTGCTATAACTAATTCTTTAGAAAACCCACATAGGATCATACCTACATGAATGACCTAGCAGGAATACAAATCCTACCATCACATCCACAGGCAGTGAGCTTGCTCATCCTGTAGTCTGAATAATCTGCCCCTGGCCCTCTCTCAAGCTCTTCCCCAAATAGTATAAAGAAAAACACAAGGCAGGAGACTGAGGGGGAGTAAGACTGTATTAATGAATAAATAGAAGTGACAATAGGGCTGGGGAGAAGGAGAAATAGGATACACAGTTGGAAAACAGAAGATTGGGCTAATCAAGAGTAAGACTGAATGCCTGAGGAAAAAAAAGCTGCACAAGGTTTGCTGTGGAGAATGAGACTGGAGTCTGGTGTGTGGGCGACTGCACCCATGAGCTGGAGAAGAGACTACAGATGGATTTGTCTGACAAGAAAAAACATGAATCAAGGAAGCAGTGGAGGAAATGGCATCACGCTTGCTGGAAAAGAATGACCACTGACTTTAGATAGCTTTCTGAGGGACAGAGTAAAGACTGGAACATCATACAGCAGGCTGGATTGTTTTGAAAACTTAGGAAGAATTGAACAGAACAAATACTAGGAAGAGGGTTTTCAGTTGTTGTTTTATAAGTTTCAGAAGATTAAGAGAGGTAGTAAACCAGCCATGTTGGGACAAGGCTGGGAAAAGAGAAAAACAGGAGGGAACAAGAGCCCAGGATGATGAAATGCCAATAGGAAGATTGGACGGAACCATCATGAAAATGATCCAAGGTTGTGGTGAACAGAAGCTCCAGCTAGGATCCAGGATAGCCCCTTAACTTTTTAATTCCAAATTTCTTCTATTGACAAATTTCCTCTTCTATCTGCTGATAGAAACTCTTATGTGGGAAACATTTTTATATATTTCTTGTGCACAGTGCATGAAATCCTGCAATTGCTACCCCGTGGTTACCCCTTTAGCTTAAAACCTTGACCCTTACTCAAGATGCATGGGAAGGCTTTGTTATACCCTGAGATGCAGTGTCTCTACTTTCAGGTTGCAGAAGAAAGAAAATCACGAATACACACACAAAAAATGTACATGGATACATACCTACGTTTAAGAAAGAAAGGAAACAAAACACTTATAGTACTTAGAAGTTACAAAACTTCAGGTTAAAAGTATTAGGTTGTACTAATTCAGGCTCCTTATACATATGTATTATTATATAGCCTTTAGTGATGTGATCTGTGATCATTTCCAAAAAATCCTCACACATGCAGTGCATAAAAGGCATATTCACCGAGTGAATCAGGTCTTATTATTAAGAGGTTGTTTGTAACTAAAAAGAGACATCAAAAACAAAAGGGAGGATTTCCTTGTTGAGATCTTTGAAGACAGTTCTGAGGAATTTCGTTTCTTCCCTCCCTTTTCCCATCTGTGTGATGCTAACCAAGTCATTTTTACCATGCAAAACAGACTTTTCTGAGGTCATTGCTAATTGCATGTCCTCGCGTCCTACATGTCCATCATGAGACATAAGGACCTATGAGAAATTCTCTTCTCGCAGAACTGTAACTGAACTTACTGGAACCTGAACTTGAAAAACATGAAGAGCTGTATAACATCAGCTTCTCAGGAAAATTAAGTAAGTATGCAAAGCGAGCAACTTAAAGCACCATGGATACTCTGACCTTTGAACAACTAACCCTCCTCCTCTACCCTGCTCTCCTTTGTACAAATTGGATGTTACAATGCCTTCGATTAATAGGGGTGTTACAGAAACAAATTCAGGAATGTTAGTGAAGTGATCAAGCATTAATCTCTAGTATAGAACACCATCTGAAGTAATCACCTTAAAATTAATTCTGCCTTTGTATAAAGTAGGGATTCTCAGAAGTATGTAAAGCCTGGTTCATTGGGCTTTTTCACTGATAGCTACACTTGATTAACTTAAACCACGATTTTAAACAATTTCTCAAACGAGTAACCATCTTCTATCATTTGCATTAAGCAATAAAGAGCCCTTAAAAACAAGAGTAGATAGTTATATAATTAAAGTTAATGTCCAAATGTAAATATAGAAGAAGGCTGAATTAAGCTTGCATAGATAATCTTAAAGGTGTTTTTTTCTGAATTCTGAGCAATGGATGTTTCAGTCAATAAAGTTCAAACAGCCTTGCATGTGCATTTAGGCATAGAAGAGGTGTTTGCAAGCTGCAAGAGTGTGTGTCTTCTGTATACATAGTACCTGGTTTTTAAACTGGTCTTTTCATCATGCTTCCTCACTGCTTCTCTTTCATTTGGAAAATTCATTTTGCCGATGAATTAGGGGAACTCAGTAATGATATAGCTGAGCTTTGAAAAATAAACCACATTCTCTTTTAATCTCAAATAGAGTATCTGAACTAGCAGATCTGAGTATATGTAAAATGAGGTAAAACAAGCTTAAGAATCCACAACTGAAATACAGCTTTCTAACATGTATTCTGTGCATGCAACTAGATATTGAATTGTTTGTCTTCTCAGAGTCTAGTCTTTCAAGAGGGTACATTATATGAGGTGGTAACCACAGAGGCATGTCTGCTGCCAAGAAAACATATTACTACAGTTCAGTAATGTAACCTAATTGCTTTCCCTCTGGTCAAGTTACCCAGAAAAACTTGCTTTTCTACATCTCCACAGTAACAGTTAGATGAAATGACCCGCCTTCAGAATGAGAGCCATTTTCTGAGGTGCTATTACTTTAAAAGGCTTCCTTCTTTGGGAAATTATGTGTCCTCCCTGAGCCTGGTATTTTTATAGATAGAGATTTTTATCAGGCGAGATCATTTTCTGGTGAAAAATGTTCTCGCCTCATGGTTGTGTACATACCATACTGTGTGGGATAGCTGTAGGACATTAAATGATTTTCAAGTTACTAAGGCACTAAAAGTACAATGGGGGAAGAGCAAAAATAACTTTAGCATGTAGGACTAGCATCTTCTTGCTCCTCACCCAGATGTACAGGACAAAGAATGAATAGACAAAGGCTGTCCAATATTCCTGGACAAAATAATTAGCTTCCTTCCTTAACAGGAAAAAATGAATCTAAAACCAGGTAAAAGGGTCCACGATTAGAGGTACTGCTCCACATCCCTCGTTTACAGTTGCATGCAGTGTGCTCCCTCAGGGCTCAGACCTGGAGTTTCACTCAGCATAGGTCCATGCTTACATAGCACAACCCAAGTCCTTAGAAAGTCTGAAGATATTCTCAGCACACTCAGAGATAAGTGAAAAAAATTAGCTTATCAGTCTCTGGTGGAAAGCTGGTGATTGTTTCCTTACTTATCTCTAAATAACCTACTATTAAGCTAAATTTGATAGAGGAAAAATCTGTCATCTGAGAAAAAATTATAAAGCCCATGAATCAAGCATAATTTTCTATAATGAATCCAATGAGATGGAAAGGGCTGTTCTTCAGTTAGAAGTCTAATTTAGAAGGCCCTGGTTTGCTGATTCTATATATGGAAGCTGATCTATTGATTAGCTCTGTGAAACTAATTGAAAAAGCTAACAAAACAGACTGAAAGTTAAAAAATCCTGTGAGGCAGAGCTAATAGAAATAATTTAAATATTTTATATTGATTTCAAAGAAGTGCAATTAAATCTTTTTGGTAATTAGTAATTTCATTTCTCTACCAGGATAAATACATTGTGCCTCAACATAATTACTCACACAGCATAGTACAAAGCAAAACTGGCTAGCAGCCTACTCTCGGACTTTCCTAAAGAAGTGAAGTGAAGCATAACTTAAGAAGATTTTGGAGTTGCGAAGAGATTCTTTCTAGGAGGAATATGTAACTTGTCCTGTGATGAGCTGCACAGGGAAATCTTCATGTGGTTGTGGCACAAGAGGTATGCCCACAAACAACCAAGAGGAAGAAGATGTCCTGAAACAGTTCTTGAGTAAGAGAAGGCACCAGTGCTGCAAGGCCTTTTTTGCTTTGTTCCCAGGAGGTACAGTGCTGTCCCTCCTGTTTCTTTCAGATGTCCTCCAGCCCCCTTCCACTTTGTGCAGTGCAAATGTGAGAGAAGTACTTTGACTGTCTCTGAGTTGTATGCAGACTTGGAAGCTACTGCTTGGTATTTAGAGGATAAGAATGAGGTGCCCGAACAGAACTACAATATGCCGAAGTCATACTGAACTTGACTTATAAAATGTGCATTTCATGGCTCATTTCCAAGCCATTTTAGCTACTCTTTATGCAAGAATTTTCCTTTCAAGGAACCTTGTAAAAACACCTGAACCAGCTAAAATAGTAGTGTATTTTTCCAGGAAGAAAATATTATAAACAGCAGGTCCCTTTGTAAGTGTTGGGGCACTTACAACATTTTCAGCATTTTTTTGCAATGTAGTTATTACATTATTTTTACTGTATATAAATAACACTGACTCGCTTTGATTTTTCTAATTTTATCTGTAGTTTAGATCAGTTAAAACAAAGCTTCTAGAAGTACTGCATCCAAAGGTTTTTCCATTACATTTAATGCAACAAATAAACAAAAGCCAGAGTAATCTAAAAGACAACATTTTCTGGATTAACTAAGGATTAGGGACAACTTGCAGTTGATTTTTTATGCTACTGGCAAAGAACAGCTACCAGAAAATCTTGAATGGGATTTCATTGAAACTTTGTCACCACTCTGAAAGTTGTATTTTATTTGGGATATAGTCAGAGATACTTTCACCAGAAGGTTTATTTCAGCCTTTTAGTTTCCTCTCTTTGGAAGACAAAGACTTTGGGATGGTGGTAGCTTCAGCTAATAATCGATTTGTACCTGCTGGTAAATTTGTTTTCTGTAATTAAGTTTTCTAAAAGTTTAAAAATCTCCATGGTGTGTTTCCTGAAGTAGTAGGCCAGCTGAAGTCTTTTAATTAGGAAAAAATAGCTGAGTACTGTTGAGAAGAACCCAGCACAGAATATATCTTTTTAGTTGGCCTTACAGTCATAGTCCTAATTTGTTGCTCAGTGCTTTAAGACCTAGCAAAAATGCTAGGCAAATGTTTTGAAGTTATTATGTAATGGCATTTTGCCATGGAGTACAGAAGAAAAAATAGAAACACTGTGGAAGTGTGCTGCAACTTCAGAGTTAAGTCTCTGAAATATAAGAGCAATCCTGGAGCATAAGTGCTTTGTGTAAAATTTAGCTCTGAATTTTAACGCTAACTAAAAGGCTATCAGTCTTCCTAGCAATCACTTTATTTAATAATTTAAAATTTTTTAACAAAATTAATGCAACATGAGTCCCAAACCATCTAAAGTAACTAGAAAGTGGCACAGAAGCCTTCTGGGACTATAAGATAAAATACAATAAAATACAATACAATAAAATAAAATAAAATAAAATAAAATAAAATAAAATAAAATAAAATAAAATAAAATAAAATAAAATAAAGCAAGGTTATGAGAAAGAGAATTCCATTACAATTAGTATTTCTGACAGTTTCTGTTTATTCATTAGCAGATTACACTGGGCAGAAATCTCCACCAATATCCATTTCATTTCTTCTGTCAAAGAAAGACTTCACATTTACCCTTGTCCTAAATTCAAAATTTTGTTCTCCACTGTACATTTGGGGCCTAGATTGTCTGCTGTTTTGGATGATGTTATTTATATAATTTTATATAATTTCAATGCGCATGTGAAAAAAAGAAAGCCTGTGCATCTTAAACCTGCGTGCAAAGGAGTAAATTACGTGCATACCACTGCTCTTATTTTTGTTAATAAGCCAAGGATAGTAGCTATTCTTGTGTAAGACTTTTTTTTTTGCACCATTATAAAGAATCCCTTTCATTGACTCTCTTTTATTTAGGAAATCTATTAAACCAAATACCCTACAATTAGAAATTAAATTGCTCCACATACAATTACTTTGTAGTGGCTATTCCAGTTCTTCTATTTACTTACTACTTTTGCATGAAAAAAAACATACCTGTCACAATCACCAGAGTGCTTTTCTGCACACTTTACAAGCCAAACCAATCATATGTTGAGCTACAATTGGCTTTATTGCTTTTACGAACATGCATATATATACATGTTTGTGCTAGTGGTACCCTTGCAAGTGAATAAAGTGTATAAAGATTGAGAAAAGAGTCTGAATGCCCACTCCACCTACAAGTCTGGCAATAATTGAAATGAAACAAGCACCAAAAAAATCAGCAAACAGCTTCCTGGAAAAAATTAAAAATAAAAAAAGAAAGAGCAACTGAACATGTTAATAGGGGCTGCTCTAACTGTGACTTTTCTTCTCGAGTTGAAATGATTTGTGCTTCATAGCCCTCTGCCAGTGACTGAGGACTGAAATTTTACATGTGTATTTTAATTACAGCAATGTAATACATTTCTTTGCACCAGTTACTGCAAGTCCATGCTGACGCTTCAGGCTGTGTTCTGCCATTTGTATTTCCCCTGTATTGTATAATATAGTAATTTAACTGAACTATTTAAACATATTGCAAGAATTCTTCAGCTTTGTTTTCCCTTTGTATGAATGCAGCCCACTCTAGGACACTCTATAAACTGACATTTAGGTAATAATATTTTTTGCACTTGCTATAGATAAATATTCTTTATTTAATAGCTGCAAACATCACAAGAGATCAATTTCACGACTAATTTGTCTTGGCAATGTCCTCTTGAGTGCAGCACAATGGTTCCATGTGCCCTTTTTTTTTTTCTCCTTTTGCATAAAATATCCTATTTATGTTCTTCCTTTTAATCCATGCTGCAGAGAGGTGCTTTCCCATTGTTCTACAGCAGACAACAGGTTCACAACACACGTCCACAGTAGCAGAGATCCTGGTGTTCTGTCCCACAAGAAATGACCTAAAGGCATGAAATGCAACGCTCGTGAAAATGCAGATCAGTGAGAAAGACCAGGAAACCAGTGCTGTAACTGTGATGACTGCCACCAGAGAAAGAGAGCGGACTGCTGATAGAAGTGTCTGTCATTTGGGGAAGGTTCACACCAAAGTCTGTGAGCGAACATGTGAGAGTGCCTTAAATGGTAGATGGAGCAGATGGAGTAGATGGAGCAGATGGGTAAGAATGCTACTGATAGCAGTGTCTGATATCTCCATTCCAGAGATTTGAACTTGGTCCTTCACCTTTCACAAAATGAGAAGGTGCGGCTGCTTTCTGCCTTTGTAAACCTTTATCTATGATATTTGCTCTTCAGGGCTGTTTTTATTGCATCTGAGCCAGTGCAGAAACCTCTAGAAAGGACATACACTATACCCTCTGATGTACTTTGCTCAATGACTGGAACAGCTCAGGAGAGAAAAGGAGGAGAAGAACAGCTGCTTCTTTCAAACTCCCCCACCTTTGGCTGGAGCTCGGTTTCCTTTATTCCTTTAATCTGTATTAATTTATGTAACTTCACAGTTGGGACTGCTTAAGACTCCTTCTACAGGGTACCACAGAATCAGATCAGAGGGGTACTGCTACTGTAAAGGTGGGGCTTTTCTGAACAATTCAAATGTGTACCAGTTGTGAGGTACGATACTTAGAAACCATTTCTAGTAGCAAAGAAAGTGAAATAACATGTTCTTCAAGTTGCAAATACTAAAAATGTAAAAGAATTCCCTATATTCTTAATTACTAATTCTTCTTAAACTTAAAACTGTATAAATCAATTCCCCTTAATCCCTACGAATGCTTTTCCTTTTAAATTGTTACTTCAATTTCTCAAGTCTTCAGTTCACAAAGGAATAGGAGTTAGCTCTGCAGACATAACCAATTAGTCAAATTGATCCTTCCGAAGGTACTAAATTATTAATAATTCGACCCTCCCTACATAGGCAGCTTTAAACTCATGAAAAGCTTTTAAGACCATCTGGGCAATGCACAAAACCTTTTTTTTCTTCCCTGAATCTGTTGCATGGCTTAATCTTCTTCACTGTTTTATGTTACTTGGGATATACATGGAGGAAAATATAAAAATAGATTTTGCCAGTTTTGTTTTCATGTCTTGGGAGGTGACTAGCACTCTTAAATGCACTAAAGTTCAACCAAAGGGAAAAAGATAAAAAAGAAGAGGGAACGTCAATATTCTTTAATGACGATCCAGCTGTCTTAGTTCTCAGAGCCTTGTTTGCAGACAGCCATGTCAGCACTTCAAGTGAAATAAACTTTATTGGCCTGAAGTGCCAATAGTGAATGACTGCATTACAATGGCTGATACGCATACTCTGGTGCCAGAGACTGCTTAGGCAGAATGAATATTGTTGTTATAAATTATTCCTCAGAGTAGAGAAAAAAAGAGTAAACACCTCTGCTCCATTCTCAGAGAAGTGGTTGTACTGAGGTTTATGTGTGTTAGATTTGCATTTTGAATGAGTCATGTTTTCTCCATGGGGATACTGGAGCACTACTTAGAGATGGTCTTTCTACATTGCGTGCTGTGTTTCTCCCATGCAAGTGTAATGTCTATCCATTTCCGCCTCTATCATCAACACTGTACCCTTGGGGAGATCACAAGAAGGATAAAAGGGGTTATACCTATAACGAGAGTCATATTCTATTATCTAAACTCAAAGCGAGTTGACTTTTTGCTCTGTAAACATCTCATCAGTTTAAAAATGGTACTCCAAAAGGGTAAAACTTTGAAATCTTTGTGCAGGATATATACAGGGATATATATAGTCAATGGACACAAAATGAAAGTGAAGCATGCTGATATTTTATTGCATAGTGTAAAATCATTGAAGACTAGAATACCCTAGTGACTGCAGCACTCATTCATGTGATAAGGTCCTGTTAGAGACAAGCTAGTCTGAACATATTGCTGAATTCTTGAGTAGAATCTGGGTTTTAACCTATAATTTATACATACTGTGTATTCGTAAGCATCATTAGACCCTCTAACTTAAAAATATGAAGTAAAACTTTGCAACTTTGTATTCCTTGTTTTTGCAAACTGTGTTTTCTGTTATATGTTCAGAAATCTCTTCACAGTTGCCCTTTACTCATTCCCTGGATTGCATGCATAGAGAAGTATATATTCACGTATTAAGTTAAACTAAGGTGAATGTACTTTATGGGTCACAGTCAAATTTTAGTTATTAACAGAATAGGAGAGAATATTTCAATAGGAAGGGGCATATAACACTCATCTAGTCCAAGTGCCATTACTTTCATGTTGACCAGGATTCTAGCAAGGCATTTACAAGGTGCTTCTAAAACCACTATATGTTGCACTGCATTTTTTCTTTCTCACACAAAATGCCTTTCTTTGTTAAAAAAAGCGTATGGCTCCATCAGAACATAGCTCCTGACCAGCCCTACTGAGGTATCAAAGTCAATGTCCTATTGCTTAGCTACCTCCTTCTCACAGTTCAGCCTTGAAACAAAAGACCTGTCTGCACCAGTTGACCACTCTTTGTTCAGGGGCTTCTGTGTCATGGAGAACCACGAAAATTAGTTTCCTCATTAACCCTGTGACCAATCCTGTATGTTTTCAGACTAAGTTAAAGAGATGTCACAGCAAACAGGCAAAACCAATATTCAAATGCAATTTATAACCCAATACCTGATCACACAGACATAATGAAAGAGTCACCACCATCAAAAAGAATTAACCAGTTGTGAACAGATTACCTTCAATATCATACTGCTCTAAACCAAGACAATTCTTCCCTGCTAACTTCCAGTGTATGTTGGAGTTTTAAAGTATAAGATAGATCTTCACTACATATAAATCAGTATTCTGGCATTGAAATCACTGAAATAAAGAGTAGACAATTGTTATTTATTAACAATGGTATAAATTAGCTATGCTTTTCCTGCTGTTGGAAATATAGCAGTATATAAAATATATAAAAAAAAGCATGACAAATATGCAAAATTTTGCCTTTAGAGCTCCCCAGAAGTCTGGTGTATCACTCTGAACTTCTGTTTTGTTTATTCTTTTGTTTCTTGTGCTATTTACATACACAAAATTATGCAAAGTTTTTAAAATGCACAAAATTGATAGCTTCTGAATTCAGACATGAAGATGTCAATACATTTTGGCTTTAGCTCAAATGTAAAAGTTTTTTGATCTTAAGGTCCTTTTCAACCCTCACTATTCTATGATTCGATGATTCTATATGTGCTTAGATTTTGTTCCTAACTTTTGGCCAAGGCCTAGACTACAATGTTAAAAATAGCTTGTCTGCATCATGTAAACTGAAGCAATCTGCACCGAACTTCAGTAAATTTTCTGCCTTTGCTGATTAGTTTTTTTTTGGCCATTGCCACTCTAGTGTCGGGGTTTAAGCCACGTAAACCAAGTACAGTTAAGCTGGTATAGTCTTGCTAATAAGGTGCATTAAACAGTGTGACAAGGATCTGCATAATTCTGAAAGTACATCTTTTGAGTCACATAACCTATACTTATTTCTGTAGCAGTTGCACTATAAAACTCAAGCCTCAGATTTTCCCTCTGATACGCTGTCTGGAAGCTTGAAGGAAGAGATAGAACTGTGAAACAACAAATTGTATTCAACCTGTTATGATTAATGTACAAACACAGTATTCTGTTTTAATCAAATTTTGGCATTAAAAACTTGAAATGGTAAATAATTTTTTTTGCTAATTAAAAATATTCCATTAAGCAGCCTTAGGTCTGAGAGAAGGAAGCAAAGAATGTTACAGGTGATATGGATACTCAGCTGATGATGGGTTTTTATTATGTTTACCAAATATAATTATACTGTTATAATGTCTATAAGCCTCATCCATAATTATAAACCACTGTGTTAGAATCTGCAGTTGCAAACATTGTGAAGCACCTTAAGCTTACAATTCTTCCAAATTATTATTTTTTTTTTTTTTTAATTTAGCTCCTTGCTTTTGTACATAAGGGCCATACAAAAACTCACCTGCTACCACTGGGAAGACAACTTTATGTTTCATAGATGAAAATTGCCTATATGATTGCCTTGAAGTCTATATAGGTCTTTCCAATGTATAAAGCTGAACTTAGGACCTCTACCCGATTTACCTCATCAGATTCACATGAACACTACGTATGCCAAACAGTATGAGCTCTAAGGAACCTTAAGCATAATAAACTGATTACATTTGCAAATCTGCAGAAAAATACAAGTTACTATGTTTCATTTCTAAGCTGACTTATGTCAATAAAAATACAGAGAGAGCTTTTAAAAAGCACATTTCTCCTACAACTATACAGTAGTGCTAAGGGAGAACATCAAGGTAGGTCTATGTCTTGACCTAATTTCTCTTTATACTTTCAGGCAGAATTCTTAGTCCATTTTTTAAAGTAAATGTAGTGCTTGGGAAAGGAATTAGGAAGAGAGCAATGGAAACTGAGCTTCTAAGTGAGTTACAGACTCAGACAGAGAAGTCAAAGGGTTCTATATGTTCCCAGCAGACAAGTTGAGGTGTGACACAGAGAGAATTTTGGGAGTGAGAGGTGGAGTTTCATCTTCCTGCGCTTTCTGTCCTTGGCCTTTTCACTAGGATACCTGAAATAAGGAAATAAAATAATGCTAGATTTTGTCATGCTGACAATTGCCAAAGTGAAATTGGGCTGAACACTTGAATTCCTGTTCTGCACACCACATACCAACAAAATGATAAAATTGTTGCGTATGTCTTCTGTTATCCATATTTTTAAACCATCTATATAATTTTTGTATTTGCTGCCTAATTTTGTTTTTTCTTAAGGGAAAAGAATCAGATGTTCAGTCGCTGACAATAAGCTCGTTTTTCTGGTGGGTTCCAAGTGTCTCAGCTCCAATTCCTGATCGTGCAAATGTATAGATATAAAATCAGGATGAAAATCCACTGAGAGACCATTCTTATCTCTTCTTTGCTTTTGGGGAGTAGATGTATACAAATACTGTATGATCATACAAAGAGGTGCAACATACTGGAAAGAGAAGCATCCTGGGCAGAGGCTAGGATTTGTGCATGCAGTACTGTTTCTCTGCCCATTGTTAAATTCAAATTTGCTAATACTTACCCTAATTTATAGACTACCTCTACAGCCTTCCATTTTGCAGCAACAGCTTACAGACAAATGCTTAAACATGCTGAATTTAATGAAAACACACTAAAGCTAAATATTACTTTTCTGCATCAGGGATTTTGCAATATGAAGAAGCAGTCATTGACCAGTTTACTGAAAAGATTGCCTTATGGATAAAGGTGTGTGTCATTCACATATTATCTCCTCTCTGGAAACGCCAGCTCCCCGGTATGACATGTTGTAGCAAGGAGCATATAGCAGGTGGTATTCAAGCATTGAATAACTATTTCAGAACAGATGATAGGCATACAGGTTCCATCCAGCCCAGAATTTTCCCCTGAAAAAGGCCAAAAGCAGATATTGGCAGATGATTACAAGAACAGATACTTATGACACCTTTTATCCCACCAGTTACAAAGTGGGGGCTTTCTAAGCCAGACACAGTCCTTACATATTTAGTACTTCTTGGCATTTCTGTTTTAAAGAGCAAAAAATTGGAAAAAATTCACAGGAGTGCTTTTATTTGATTAATATATTTATGAAATGAAATTCAGTGGTTAGGAGAATACTATAAACTTCAAGGCATAATGATACAGAAAAAAAAATGAGAGGAGATACTCTTTTTTGTTGCTGTTGTAGCAAAAAGGATGTCTTACCATAGTTCTTAGGAACATGAATTATAATACAGACATTTTAAAACCTGCAGAAAGTGTCACCGCTGCATGCTGTAACAAGCATAACAAACCTGCCTAATTTTAGCTCATATTGCTGTGGGAGAGGTGTTAATGACCTATTGGAATTGAAGCAGATTGCAGGTCTGTCTCATTAAATAAATGGGTGGAGTAAGCATTCAGCTACTCTGAGTAGAAAAAACAACTGTATATGCAGGAACTAAACCCCACTGCCTCTTGACAAAGTGCATGCTGTCTAAAGAAATGCATGAAAATGAAAAATGGGTGCTCCTGTTGTGTAAGTGGTGGTGTAGGCAGCTGGCAGGGAGCCCTTGAAGAGAAACACACGAGACAGCTGTTGCTTGAGCCATGACAGAGAAAACCAAAGCTTTGCAGAACAGTTGTCCAAATACAAATTAGTCCCGCTGCTATGCATATACATGAGACATATATATTCTCCCCCAAAATATATCAAGAATAAAACCCTATCCTTTTCTTTCTCATGGCAAAAGAAATCACTTCTAAAAGGCTCATATTTGAGCTACTAATCAATTAACAATAACTTGATCAGGTTTTTGCTTCATCTGCCTGTACTTCTGCAGGACAACACTTAAGATATATAGTATTTATTTATCTGTCTGCATCTAGTCTTCAGAAGTATTTCAGTTATTCCACCTATCTGTAAAATGGAGACCACAGAGAATCTTTCTTGAAAGAGCCAGAGTAACTGTTGATAAAAAGTGCTTTATAAATACAAGTTATTAATTATCCCTAGTCCACCTGACTGCTTTCATAATGAGGACTGTCAGAAAAAAAAATATCATCTAATACATTCTTTAAAAAATCAGACAAGTTAAAAAATAAACAAACAGCAGCAACAGTATCTTTAAGGCTTGTTGCAACAGATGAACAAGAATAATACAATGTAACAAAAAATATATTTATTTGCAGCATATGCATTTATTCCAGGAATGGAATTTTCAGTATTCTTATTTCAGTGAATGTGTATTAAAGATGAAGTTGATAAAGTTCGGGAGCAGAAGCTTCTGATGGAGTTAAAGTAACGACTGTTGTCTCCCTGGGGCTTCTGAACGCTCTTGTATTGTCCAAGGTATACTAGTACATAACTACTAGAACTTGTTTTATTGGTAAGTGGATGTACATACTCACACAAAAGTGCATTTTAAATTATGCCAAATTATTTTATAATGTCAAATCTTCAGTGAACTTTAGATTAATTATAATTGTAATAGTTAAAATTAGTTCTAATGATATTTCTGTGAGGTATATGGCAATCTTTACCAGCTCTCCTGTTTCACAGAGAATGGAAGCTGAGACAAGGTATCTTAATAAGCTAGCACGAATAAGTAGCAGAAGTCAGCAGGATAGTGTTTCCAATTAACTAGCCAGCACTGCCCCTTTGGGACGCTGTCATGGGTTCAGCAGTAGCAGTCATTTTTCTCCTTCTCGGTAGCTGGTGCAGCGCTGTGGTTTTGACTTTCGGCCTGGGAACAGCACTGATAACACCAATGTTTTTAGTTATGGCTTAGTGA